>JAUPMG010166253.1:0-10692 GCA_031762675.1 Pachysandra terminalis | reverse complement strand
CAATTGGATCTAATATCTGAACATACAATCAATACATCAACATATATACACATGATTATATTCTTAAATACACAAACATATACACAATATCATTCATCTACAACCATGGAAATCATTATTAATAGCATGAGGAGCAACCAATTTGACCTACCTTAATGCTGAAACCCAGATTTCTACAGAATCCTCTCTTCTTCTTCTTCTTCTAGCCTCTTCTCTCTTTTCCCACTTCTTCTCCTTGCTGTAGAACTTTTCCTTTTCTCTCTTTCTTTCTTTCCTCTCTTTTCTGCACTTCCTAAACCCAGATCTTGAAATAGCCTCGTTTCTCTTCTCTTTCTCTTTTTCACTTCCACCCAAAACCCTAATTTTCTTTCCTTCTTGTAGTCCACACACCCCCTATTCTCTCCCACTTTCTATTCTCCACGCACCTTCCTAATCTTCTTTATTCAAATAACCTTCCCTTATTCCCTCATTAATCCATACGTATCTTCCTATTTAGATAAGCTTTCTTTCTAATATAATTCAAATCCTACTAGAATTACTCATCTAACCTTTCCTTCTAATAAATGTTTCATACGACCCACTTAATCAGCCCAACCAAACTTTGAATAATTATGCTACACTCCCCTATACTTTTTATTAATTATAATCTGACCCTAATACTTCAATTAATTATAATAAACATAGTTTCCACATCTTATCATTACAATTCTCACACAATTTGAACAAATGATATTATTAAATTAATTTAAGGATTATGATCACTCTTAAATTAACTAATTTAAGTTTCTATACCAATCAGAAGCATAAACCAATCAAATTAGTATTCAGTTTTTTTTCTTTTTTATCTATTTATCTCTATTAAATAATTACACATTAATTATTATTATTAATTTCTAGATCCGGGTCACTACAGTAATACCGATGGTGAAGTTCTTATGGAGTAATCACGGAAGATCCAAAGCAACATAGGAACTTGAAGCGGATATTCGGGAGAAGTATCCAACTTTTTGAATAAGGTAAAAGAATTTCGAGGATAAAACTTTCTTAAGGATGGTATATTGTAATAATCCAAATTAATTCATAGGGATTATTGTGTAATTCACCAAAAATAGGGGTTAGTTTAAAATTTTAGTATGTTAGCTACTAGTTTGACTTTGATTTATTGTGATTTATAGGTTGTACTATAGGAAACTAAGTGCAACTATCACGCCCTGAATTCGAGATATGGAATCTCAAGGATTTCCAAAGGAATGACCTTTGGATCCAAACATTGGATGCGGCCAAACCATCTAAACTAATAACATAACATAACATACTATAAATCAGTGAAAGTTTCATAAATTTTAAAACTTATAACAAATCCAACATAATTCCAAACGAACTCTCAATGAAAATACAACTGGGTTGCCCAAGTGGCTCAAAACTAATAAATCAAATCCATAAATCAAATTAAATGAATTCATGGTTCATAAATAAAAGCAGCAGTCGTCACGAAGATCATGCAACTCTCTCTCTCTCTCTCTCTCTCTCTCTCTCTCTCCAGGTCCAACTATCACTCTTGTGGAAAACCTGTTTCAAGTAAGGGTGAGCTTTGGAGGCTCAATAAGTAAATCCAAGGAAACTACTCCGAAAGCTCTCACAGTCATACAACAACATTCATTTTCATGCAATTTCACACAATACATATATATATATATTTATATTTATATATATATATATATGTGTGTGTGTGTGTGTGTGTGTCACAATCATTCATGTTAACAAACATTTAACCAATCTCATAATAATACACATTCTTAAAACAATACAATCCTCCTAAATCACATTCTCATCATAATAGTCATCACACTCACATACTCTATATCATATAGATAAACATGGCATTTCATAACTTTCTCACACACCATCACCACAAAACCATAATCATAATAAACACAACTATCAAATAAATCCACATTCACATGATCACAATCATGCTGAAACACAACTCATAAAAATCATAAACTCATGATCTTTAACCATGCTGAAACACTTCTTATAAAATCATAACCTCGTGATCTTAATCATGCTAAACCACCTCTCATAAAACCATAAGTCCCATAGTTCTCATTCATAATTACACACAAAATCTAATCATCACAAATCAATCCACATCACAAACACACAATCAATGGAAATGCATAAACACATCACAATTACACACAACATCCAATCATCACAAATCAATCCACATCACAAACACACAATCAATGGAGATGCACACACACATAGCAATCAGATGATGAAATGGCAAGCAAATACAAAATGCATATGAAATGAATGATATGATGCACTATGCACATGATGGAGTAAAGATGATGTCATGTATGTAATGCAAGATTGTTAGGCCTAGCCTAACCATGAAATCACACCCATATCTTCTTCAGGTAATAGTACCCAAGGAATGTGCCACAACACCACAAACCATTTCCATCCAGGGATTGGGTACCCAAAGGCAGGAAAACACCATAACATTTCCTTTATAAGGACAAGTTAACCCATGGTAGAAACGACCACATTCCATTTTGGGGACAAGTTAACCCATGGTAGAACAACACCCAAAACATATTCCTTTTGAGGAATGGGACCCCAAGGTGGATGAACACCATAATATATTCCTTTTGGGGAATGGGAAGCCAAGGTGGATAAACACCATAAACATATTAGACTCTCCTAGGAGTTCGAAAAACAAAACACACATAGAATCACCAGAACGTCCTCCCTTGAGAAGTTTTAAAATAACAAAGGGAACCTAATAGGATCACTCTTAAAACTCATCACATAAACCAGGTCACAAGGGACCTCACACAAAACACATGTAATCTGTAATGACCTAAATCCAATAATTCGTATTTCTAACTAATAAAAATAGTCAAAATGGATTCTATAAAATTTATTGGGTACTTTTCAAAAATTAATTATGAGGATTCATAAGCTAATTAGAGCATTGGGACGGTTTTCGAAATAAAATATATGTTTTGGAGGTTTAAGTGTGAGTAGGATACATTATGGGTATTATCTGTAATTTATAATTTGAATTTCAAACTTAACCATAAGAGAGTGTGTGAAGTGGGAGATTGATAAGGTTACCATATCAATCTCCCTCACCTTCCATCTCATTAGAAACTCGGCACAATAAGAGGCAAGTCTCATTTTCTGTATGATCAGCTTGAAACACTGTGTGATACATGTTTTGCTGAACTTTAGATTTATGCTCTTATAGGAATAAATTGAATTATGTTATTTGAATTTTAGGCTCATCTAAAGCCACGTCATGAATGCAATTTGAATTTTTATTGAACTTTCGTGCTCTAAAAGTTTACTAAGAATGGATGTGATTTCTTTTATTGTGGTATTGGTTTGATTATTGTATTCCACATTCCATGGTTGGGAACCTGAAGGTCTCACCTCATGATCCGTGCCACCTACCTAGGGATTCGGGCATCGGGATCCGGGGTGTGACATAGCCGAATACTCCTCTCTTCGTTCGGGGTCGCTAACCCATCGTATGAAGGCCACTACTTGCGTATTTCATGAGTGTCATAACCCAAGGTCTAGCCAACCTTATAGGACCTCGCAAGAATCCTA
The DNA here is from genome assembly GCA_031762675.1 of Pachysandra terminalis. Taxonomy (NCBI): domain Eukaryota; kingdom Viridiplantae; phylum Streptophyta; class Magnoliopsida; order Buxales; family Buxaceae; genus Pachysandra; species Pachysandra terminalis. Next base: position 7,065 of record JAUPMG010166253.1, on the reverse strand, counting down.
TACTTATTTAAATAGGGATTTCAACCCATAGGTATAGTCCACCTCAAAGGAACCTCGCAAGGAATCCTTATAGTTTTCACCTCCTGGCTCACTTAACAATACACATCGAACTAGCATGCATGTAATCATTACTTTAGGATTCTAATGATAATTCCCATCGGAAGCTATCCACGCACCCATACACGCAGATAATCTGCCGGAAACCATCATAAGTACCCTAACAACGAGTCCGTAGAATTTCCAGTGATAACACCCTTCAGAAGCTACCCATACGCTACACATGGATAATCCGCCAAATGCCATCACGGGTATCTTAAACAGTGCACAACCCATACCAAATCAATACCAAATCTAGTACAACATCACAAGGAGTCTATGGTACCAATCACCAAACAAATGGAGTCAACCCCAATTCAAAGTCTAGTCGACAGGGCTGGGGTGTGCCATGGAAACCAAAATAGTTCCCCCTCAAGTGGGTCCAGGTCCAAGTCCATTGACCTTCTCTTGGTCCCAATAGAACAATTCCACACTCCTCTGGCTCATACCACCCCTCCCAACCACCTGAATTTCTTCGAAACATACCCCTGTCGGCAGCCTAGTCAGTGGACCGCTGTAGGTCGATGGGTCACAGGACAGAATCTCAGAATTATTCCCAAAAGCCATCAAATTGAACTCATTCAATCCGAAAGCACATAGATCAAGTATAAACATTTAAATCATGAAAAAAATTAATTGAAACATATGAATCATCGATTAACATGAATCAAATAGATAATCATGCATCTGAACATAAATACACAAATTGGAAATCACACAATGTTTCAAGCTGATCATACAGAAAATGAGACTTACCTCTTATTGTGCTGAGTTTCTGACTGGTAGCCTTTTCTTCTTCCTTTCTCATCTTTCTCTCTTTCTTCCTTCTTCCTCTTCTTCTCCATTGTAAGGTTACAGCTACGGTTAGATCTCAAACCCTTCTTTTCTTCTTAACCCTCCTAAGAAACTCCCAAAATTGATTCTAATGAGATGCAAGGTGAGGGAGATTGATATGGTAACCTTCCTTCCATCACTCACACTTCCAATACGATCACCTCCACGCACTCCCTTGTGGTTAAGTTTGAAATTCAAATTATAAATTATAGATAACACCCATAATGTATACTACTCACAATTAAACCCCCAAAATAGATTATTTCGAAAAGCATCCTAATGCTCTAACTAGCTTATGAATCCTCATAATTAATTTCTGAAAAGTACCGAATAAATTTTATAGAATCCCTTTTGACTATTTTTATTAGTTAGAAATTCGAATTATTGGATTTAGTTCATTACAACCTACCTCCCTTAAAAGAATTTCGTCCCCAAAATTGAAAAAGGGGAAAGTCCTCAGATCGGAACATTCACACAAAATGTGAAAATCCGCATCATTCTCACCTTTAATTACATTCACTCGATATGATATGATCTCAATTTGTCTTAAAACATTTCCAGTCAATCATAGAATAGTCTAAAACTAGCACATACCATCACCCTGTGGTATTCAAATCTATTGGAAACAAATTGTCATCAAGATGTAATTCACACATCAATTACACATTATGTGTTATTCATCATTTTCGTTGGGTGGAGCACACAGCCATACCACTCACATCTTAATTAGAGCATTCAGATTAGAGTAAAATAGTCATTCATTACCCATCATAGTTAAAACACATCATCACTCTTCGCAAGAGTTTAAAACATACAAATAGTAGTCATCACTACTGCTACAAACCACAAGTCAAACATAAAAAAACATCATAACATGAAACTAGTGAAATATAAAAGTAAGCAGGGCTCCATGCCCTTTCCCTCCTAGCAAATCTGGGCCATCATGCCCTCTACTCATCGTCTTCCCTTTGCTCCTCAACATCAACTGGATGCTACTCTGGCACTGGTGGTGGTACTGGTGGCACCGCTAGTGATGGTGGAATTGCATCATCGGTTCTGCGACAGGACGAAGCTATCTTATGCAAGTAATGCATTATCTTCTTAGTAGCCTTCTCCCACACGGACCTATGCTCCCGAACCTCAGTCTTGATCTCTGGCGTACTCCTCTCCAGAGCCGCTAGTTTGGACTCAGTGGTGTTGTCCATCCTCGTCTAGTGCATAGCAGGGAATCTAGACACCAGTGCCGAGGTGGATGCTTCCTGCTGAGGCGGCTGTGGCATATCCTGTAGCGGCTACTGTGGGAAATCCTGTTATGGCACAGATTGTTGTGCCCGTTCTCTCCTTGCTCTTTCTCTTCCTCTCCTAGTCTTTTCAGGCTGTGGCAGCTTGATCCCCATAGCAGTGATGTTTGTGTTAGAGAACGGATGCACTCGGTCCTCGTCTCTAGGTGATGGCATTGACACTCCCCATTTTCATGCAAGTGTCGTCATCAGGTAAGCAAAGCTGATTCTTCTTCCGCGGATTGATAATGTAACGGGTCATGTGATACATAATCAAACTAGTCAAGCAAACCTGCTACCCTATTGCCAATTGGTTCAGAGTCTGAACCATGTGTGAAGCCAAGTCTGTACTGTTCCCTGATCGCAGGTATACGTTGCAGATGAAGATATTGTGCAAGATGCGATACTGTGGTAGCATGGCAGATGCCGGAAGATCGTTGCCATCCCTCCATGGCACTACATCGCCACACAATCTACGGGTCACCTCCTCTCACTTTGGTCTCTCGAGCTCAGGGAAATAGATCATTGTGGGGCTCATGGTCAAACCCATGATCTCTGCCACCAATGGCACTCTCAAATAGAATGGCTCTTCTCGAATCTTAAACTTAATAAGCATACCTCTTTCATTGCAAGATACCATGGACGTGTACATCAATTGTGTAATGGCAGGGTACACTGACTCGCCCCATGACAGAATAAGGAGCCATCTTGCTGTCCTAAGGATGTCGACACTTCGTATAGTCTCGCATGTTCGATCATTATCGACCTCTCTATGATGACGTGCCGGTTGAAGAAGGTATGCGATACAACCTTCTCGACCTCCGTTGGTTGTCGTTGTGGTGGTTCCCTCAGTTCAGATCCGAAGGTTTCTTCTCCTTCTTCTTCGTCAACATGTTCTTCGTCTCCTTCTGCATAATGTTCCCATTAAGGTTCCAGTTGTGACGTTCTTGCGAGTTCTTCTTACGCTCTTTGAGCTGCTGCTCGAGTACTTTTGAGCAAGTTAGGATTATTAACCCTCTTCGTTCTTGCCATTGTGCAAAGGTATGAAGATGGAAGGATGTGAGAAACTAGGGTTTTAGCAAATTCACACATCACATTTCAAATCACATCTATCAATTCTTTTGGAAATTTTTTATAAGCAACTGGTGCATTAATTTTCACTAAAATTTCCACATAATATTCTTTTCCTTTAGGCCTTTCTTTATTAATTCTAATCTTCTTCTAGTGATCCATCCTTCATGTTTTGGGAATAATCCCACATAGATAACTTATATCATGTCTTTTTTCATTTCTTGATAATTATGCTAACACACCTTCCTTTTCATATATATTAGGGATAAATGTATTTGCAACTACATCGTCCCTTATATTTATGGAGGTACTTGGTTAGTGTTAGGGTTTTACATAATTACATACATGTTAGCATTCAACATCTTGTAAGCCGCTAGTAGTTATGTCCCATTGGACTTCCCAACTCAATATGCTTTTAACACATTACATCCCTAAAGTTCAATCCTTGGATCTTCATAAATGGGGGCCTTACGATCCTTCAATATCTTTCAGAAGTATCCTTTAAGGTGCACAATCAGCAAACAACACTCCTCATCCTCACATATCTATCCCTTTAATATTCTATTATTCATGTAGAGAAACCTTCTTACAAATATAGTTAGCGAGTCTGTTATAAATCATCCAATAGTTTCCTAGTTCAAGTTTTTATGTTTATCCTTTATAGCTTAAGATTTCTAAGCGGTTCCTAGTTTCACTAGTCTTCTATCCCAACTGACTCAAAAAACTTAGACAATTAGGTAAAAGCTAAGCTAAAAAGCTTGTTGAAAGACTTTTGCTTTGAATAAACCTTTGCTCTGATACCAATCTGTCACGCCCCGAATACTATGGCACAAATCCTTAAGCGGATGGCACGGTTCTTGAGGTGAGACCTTCGGGTTCCAACCATGGAACGTAGATCGTAGTATCATTCACAAATTAACAAAAGCAATAAAGATAACTTTTTTTAAATACTCAAAGTGCAGAAGCAAAATAAAATGACTGACATAACCCATGTGACTTTAGAAGAGTCACATGTCCCAACATAAATACAAAAATTAAGAAAAAGGACATAATCTATTACATCCACTGTTATATTCGGTTCACATAAGCATGAATTACTGGTTCTGGAATGAGGCAAGAACAACATCTAGTCCTTATCATTCCTCATCACACCTCATCCAGCAACATGAAAAGTTGTGTGAGCTTGGAATGCCCAGTAAGTGACACATCTGTCACCAATCCTCATAAAAACCGTTAGTAAGACCTAGAAAACAGTAACTAGAAAAGTACAATAATGAGAGATTTATGTCATATTATGATACGTGGATGAGATGAAGTATGATATGAGAATGTGTCATTGAAATGCCCTACATGGTAGGCTCAATCAATAGAATACAAATGAGTTATGAAATAATATGAGCCAAGCTAATGTCTCATGTTAAGTGACCCTAGAAAATTACAGTAATGAGAGACTTATGTCATATTACGATCCATGGATGAGATGAAGTATGATATGAGAATGTGTCATTCCAATGCCCTACATGGTATGCTCAATCAATAGAATACAAATGAGTTATGAAATGATGTGAACCAAGCTAGTGTTTCATGTTAAGTAACACTTATTCTGCTTCACTATCACGATTCCAATTCGGGTCATAGGTCACCAGGAGTAGCCGGATACTCCTCTCTTCGTTTAAGGTCACTAACCCATGGTACGAAGGCCACCACTTGCTAATTTCATGAGTGTCATATCCCAAGGTCTAGGCAACCTTATAGAACCTCGCAAGAATCATATACTTATTTAAATGGGGATTTCAACCCATAAGTATAGTCAACCTCAAAGGAACCTCGCAAGGAATCCTTATAGTTTTCACCTCCCAGCTCACTTAACAGTTCACATCGACCTAGCATGCATGTAATCATTACTATAAGATTCTAATGATAATTCTCATCAGAAGCTATCCACGGGCCCACACACGCGGATAATCAGCCGAAAACCGTCATAAGTACCCTAACCACGAGTCCATAGAATTTTCAGTGATAACACCCTTCAGAAGCTACCCGTGCACCAATACACACGGATAATCCGCCAAATGCCATCACGAGTATCTTAAATAGTGCACAACCCATACCAAATAAATCCCAAATCTAGTATAACATCACAAGGAGTCTATGGTACCAATCACCAAACAAATGGAGTCAAACCCCAATTCAAAGTCTGGTCGGCAGGGCTGGGGTGTGCCATGGAAACCAAAGTACGCCTCCCTCAGGTGGGTCTAAGCCCATTGACCTTCTCTTGGTCCCAATTGACCAATTCCACACTCATCTGGTTCATACAACCCCTCCCAATCACATGAATTTCCTTAAAACATACCTCTTTTGGTAGCCCAGTCAGTGGACCGATGCCTGCCAACGGTTGAGGAACCTATGTTTTTCAGTCCCTGTAGACGTCCAGGTCGGTGGATCGGTGCCTGCCGATGGGTTATGGGAAAGAATCCCAAAATTATTCCCAAAAGCCATGAAATTGAATTCATTCAATCCGGAAGCACATTGATTAAGTATAAACATTTAAATCATGAACAAAATCAATTGAAACATACGAATCATTTATTCACACGAATCAAATGGATACTCATTAATCTTAACATAAATACATAAATCGAAAAATTCGCATCCAACCAAGAGCTCCTAACATGCCACCTCTACCTGCAACATGATGTCACGCCCCAGATCCCGTAGCCCGAATCCTTAGGTGGGATGGCACGTATCTCGAGGTGTGACCTTCGGGATCCATTTCTAGACTGCGGATTTTCGTATCACAACTCAGATTGAGATAACGATCTCAACGAATTCAAAACAGAGTAGTGGAAGCAAAATAAATTGATTCCATAAATGGTAATAAAAAGAATTTAATGAGTCAACCGGCTTCAGCTAAGCCTTATTACGACATTCAAGAATTGAAAGAAATAAATAACAGAATTAAAGAAGCATACGTCATTTGCTCTAAATCGACCTGCAACATGAAAGTTGCTTGAGTTTGAATACTCCACAAGCATGATCCCGTCATCAACCACATCATCATAAATGTTTAGAAAACCCGAGATTAAACAGTAATGGCAACAGAAATCAATAGCATATGTTATGACATGAATATAATGCAAAAAAGAACAATCAGATGACCTAATGTATGCTCAATCAAGAAATGCAATGCGATGTGGTTTATGCCTATATTTATATGATATGTTAAGCGTCCCTCTTGCAGCTTCATTAAGGTTTCGGGATCTGTGTCCCAGGAACATCCGGCTATCCCGTCTCCGATCCGGGCGCTAACCCATGGTTCGAAGCCTGGTATGCTGATTTAGAGTGTACAATACACAAGGTCCAGTCCAGTAGACCTTATGAATCAACTATGATTCATAACTTATTCTTTAGGATTTCAACCCACAGGATTAGGAAACCTTGTCTTTCCCACCAACCGGGCTCACTTAACATTTCACATGAATATAGTATGAATGCCCTCTCCTATGGGACCCAGATGATAGATCCCCTCAGAAGCTATTCACGTGCCCATACACGTGAATAATCCACTGGCATCCATCATACACATCCCAATGATGCAAAACATAGTCATACACAAAAGGATTCATCATCTCTTATTTCCTTTGTGGGGACCGACTGAGGAGTTTGTTTAGCTAGTTAGCAAAAGTTAAGGACAACAAGTGGGTTATAGTCATTGCAGGTACTCAACCCTAGACCCCACTTGATCCCATCAATAAGTACCAGATAAGCCCAAACCAAAAGACAT
>JAUPMG010166242.1:0-10692 GCA_031762675.1 Pachysandra terminalis | reverse complement strand
TTGGACCTCACTCGGTCACAAGGAACCCACAAGTTCGACCCATGGTCCAACCCACCTAACCTGGTCAAGTATCACCTTCACTGGTGCTATAAATATTCTCCGTCTGTGATTGTAAATCGATCGTCAATGTCGATCGATCGACAATAGAGATCGAGCGACAATGTTGATCAATCGACAATTTCGGCGATCGATCGCACTGCCCAGAAAACGTCCTCTGTTAAGCACTTGTAACGGACCTCTGATTTTTCTGGTTTCGTTTCAGATTCAATTCTTCATTGTAAATCGTTTATAATCTGTCTCATTCATTAGACATTATTACTACTAATTAAATAACACTTGAATATCATTCTAACAAATATTTCATCATGCATTAATTGATCAAAATTCAGGCTTTTTCAGTTAAATACAGTTTCTGATATTGTATAGGACATACAAGAAATAAAAATCAGGGTAAATGCTGTTAACTCAATTATATGGAAATGTACTTACCCATTCATATAGATCATCATAAATCTTAATAACTGTACTCTAAACCTACTAATTGAAATCCTTCCTAGGAATTCATAAAAAAACAAATGTCTTCAAAATGCTTTCAAACTGAAACAGAGATAGCAACATATGCTTTCAAAAACAGAAACGTATGAGGCTATGAACGGATTTAAATGGGGTAATTACCTCTCAACCTCGTACGGATTGAAGATCGAAATGGGGCGCTTCTCCTTCCTTCTTCCTTCTTCTTCCTCCCTTGCTGAACACAGCAAAGTTAAGGTTCAGTTCTACTTGGTTTTACAGGCTTCTCTCTCTCAGTTCTCTTTCTCTTTTACAAGTTTTCTGCAAGTTTCTTTCCTTCTCATCTCATACGAATGGGTATTAAGGGTATAGAGAGTTAACTCCCTAAAATCTCTCACATATAACCCACGAACAAGGCACCATTTCCCCCAAGTTCGTTGAATTGGTTCAACGCACTAACTGTGCGTTGAACACTTCAAACACTAAGTTTGTGTTTGAAAATTTTCAAAATGCCTTTGAAATTACAGTATTTACCCCATTAAATAGATATTCACGAATTAATCCCACAATTAATTAATTACTCATAAATTACCTCATGTTGCATAATTACTTCTTTGCCAATAACTATGCTGATGGATTACCAGTTAAACTTAGCTCATAATTACGATTATGCCATTAGGGATTTAATTAACATTTAATTCAATAACCAATTAAATAAAAATAGTGAAAATTAAATTAAAGAGTTCAGGTCATTACAGAACTGAGCTAAAGTATGGAGGGAAGGGACAACAAGATATCCAACATAACATGACCCGAACATAAAACACTAACAATGTCCCCCAGAACACCCTAGGCCGACTCCAAAAACATTTCGGGAGTCGAGACTCTCTCAAACATAACCTTGTGCCCCAAACCCCTCCTAGCTAGAAGCTTAACCACATGATTAGCCTCCCGAGACACGAATCAGAACGAGATGTTCCTCTCCCCCTCAATCAAGGACCAAGCCAACCGGGTCAATTGAATAAGCCTCCAACCACATAGCTTTGACCCTCCATCCATCAAATGATGGTAGACAAAGATCCCTTGACTATCAGATCCTGAAAACCCTGTGCTCTAGTATGCCTCAAACTAGCTACTAATGCCATCACCACTGCACTCGCCATATCTCCCTCCCCCACCGGGCCTTAATAGGCAAACAGAGCATAATCACCACTATCTCTGAAAACACCACCGATCCCAGAAAGACTTGGGATAACAAGAGAACACCCATCAAAGTTCAGCTTCACCAAACCGGGGAGCGGAGGGCACCAAACTATCCTCCCCTGCGAAGTCCTGCCACCACTCACAGCAATCGTATACCTCTCTCCTAATATCGAAAGCTGAAATATTTGCAATCTCGCTCCTAATAGACGCCCACGAAGCCACCGAGTTCATAATCCCCTCAATCACAATTAGACACCGAGACAGAAATATCCTAAAAAATCCACATATTACGCTCCCTCCAAATGTGGACATTGACTATCTTTGCAATTACTCATCTGCATCAGGATGCCTCTTATTGTTGACGGGGCTTTCTAAGGAATTTGCTTCTCTAACACATAGAGAGGCTGGTTTGGATTCAACCTTCTAATGCCCCAACAACAATCATCATCATCATCATATGCCTTATCCCAACTAGTTGGGGTCGGCAACAAGAATCCTGTTCCTCTATCCAATTCATCAAAAATCATGTCTTCAGTCAAATTATGAGCATGCAAATCCTTTTTTATTGACTCCATCCATGTTCTTTTGGATCTTCCTCTCCCACGCTTAGACCCTTCAATGATTTCTTTCTCACACCTTCTCACAGCTGCTTCCCTGGGTCTTCATTTTATACGCCCAAACCATTTTAACCGACTTCCTTTATGTTATCTCCTAATTAAGCCACACCCAAACAACCTCGAATATGTTCGCTCCTCAGCTTGTCTTTCCTAGTCTTCCCACACAACCATCTCAACATTCTTAGGTCAGATTTTGAAAATTTGTGTTCAAAGGTTAACATAGATAAGAGAATTCATAGAAGCTAGTAGGTTGTTTTTAGCTCCTTGGTTTTGATATCTGTAGAGGATCTATAGTTGCATTGCACTTTTAGGGATGCCAAAATCTTTTCACCGACACATTGACATTAGCTACACGTAAATAGCTTTAGCGTCCTTCCTCTTGGACACAACCATATAACTTAATCAATTTCTTTTATATTCATCAGAATAGAAGTTCTAGATCTCTAGCAAGGTTTAAAATTTACAAGTGTAATGAACAATTTCCAGCTTCAATAGTCCTGCATCAAGGGATGAATATAGGTAATCACAACTATCATTGAGAAAACATGAACTTGTCTGCAGATGATTACTTCAATAGTCCTGCATCAAGGGATGAATATAATCACAACTATCATTGAGAAAACATGAACTTGTTTGCAGGTGATTACTTTAATCGTTTAAGTGTCCAGAATTTTCTTATAACACAAGCTTCTCAGACCATGTGACCTCAGATCTTCATCATAAATAAATAAAGTGAGATAGTTCTTACTTTAATAGGTTTAAGTGTCCAGAATTTTCTTATACTACAAAGTTCTAAGGCCAAGTGAGATAGTTCCTAATTGCTTACACAAAGATTCTTTTTGTATGTTTTTAGAATAAAAATTAAAGTTATAGGGGAAGAAGAAAATGAGACTGGAAGCATTAGCTGAAGTTCAACACGGAGTGAAAACTGTACTGGAACATTGTAGTTGTGGGGCCAAAATAACCTTTCCCCTTCCAATCTTCTGTAAATAGACAAAAGGAACTATTTCCCCCAGCGTTGTAAGGATTGAAGTCTTTGTTTTGATGGTGAGAACTGCACTAAGCCTTGAAATAAGACAAACATAAAACGTTCTGAAAGCTTTCAGAAAATTACTAGTGATTTGTGATTGACTGTAGATGAAATGTAATAACTTAGTTATACCAGATTCTTCATTTAACTATCTTTCTCTTGCAGGGGAAGATCATAGCTGTAAAATCAAGGTCCTTCTGAAGCCTTTGTGTTTCTCTTTATCTATTCCTTTACAATTCGATTTTAGGCTTGTTGTTGGTGGTCTTCATCATTCTAACACCTACTGCTAACCTACAATCTTTTTTGTATGAATTGGAAGGAAATCTGATTGTATGTGCTTAGAGGTAGTGAAGAACGGAAGAAAGCTGTGGTCAAATATATTTGAAACTTCAATGTTAGGACAAAAATTTCGAAATATTTTTTAAATCATATGCAGCATCCTTTCAAATAAAATTTCAATTGGAAAATATATAAAATCATAGTATTCTAATCCTTTCAAGGTGATGGCATCATAGGGGAAGTACTAGGTGAACTTATGGTGATTTGGGATTCAAGTAAACATGGATTCCTCACAGTTTGGAGTTGAAACCCTGTTTATTTCTTAATTACTTCTGAAAATACCATGCTCAATATGAAATCTAAAATACTATCAACAATGAAAGTGATGGAATCACTAGAAGCTGCTTTCTTGTAATTTTTCATATTGATTGTATAATATTTGCTAAGAGAACACTGTAAACTCTAGCACAGGTTGAAAGTAAGAAAGGACTGGAAAAAAATGAAACTGGAAATTCTACAGGTAACATGAACTGATGAAAGTATGAGAGTGTGCATGAAGGAGCTCACACTTGCATTGTTAGCAATTCAAGGCCATTTTGTGAATTCAAACACTTTGAAGACTATATCAATCCCAGTGGGGATCTGGGACACAAAGAGCAGAACGTTCAATGCATTCAAGGCAATGTGGAGATTCCTTGCTGTTTCACTCCCTTTCTGCATATATGGTACAAGAGCTGCTGCTGCTGCCCATAACACTGTGATAGCTGTTCCATGACAACCGTAGCGACAACAGTAGATGAGATCAGTTCCAAGTTCCAACCCAAAAGTGATATAAAACTGCATTACAATAGAGAATAAAGGAATACTAGAAAGCAACTGCATTCCATTTTCAACTGGTGAATAGATGAATTCTGTAAAGTTCCTAAATGCTATGGACTTGACCAAATAAGTTCCCATCAATCCTAGGGATTCTTTAACCGATGTCCACAGCGGCCCACTCTATCGACATTGACCTGATGGTAGGGCGACATCGTTTGAAGCATGGGTGGTTGCAGCAGATGCTATAGCACGCATCTATGCACGTCACGTGTTCATTGGCATGCATAGATGTGCGCTTCTGGAAGGTGCATCAGAGCTTGGATGTATTAGCGTGCATTCACGCAAGCTAGTGGACGCGTGATGTGCTTGGATGCGTGCTGCAACATCTGATGTGTGCATCTTGCTCCAGACGATACACCCGCCCCTGATGGTAGCCCCTTTCTCTATTTGATGGCCCCATTTATCTATCAGTATTCAAAGACTTAGCACCAAGCTCATATATAATACTAACGTATTTTAATTCGAATCATATAGATCCCCCTTCGTGGCTCGAACTTGTGACGTGTGGTGCCTGATACCAATTATTACGGTTGTTCCAAATGTCTTAAGACTGAAAACTTATTTGATTAAACCCTTAGCGTAACATCCCGTATCATTTTCGATCGTAACAAATTCAAATGTAAAGCTTGTCATAACCTGCTCCTGCAAATAAATGAGGCCCTGGGAATAACTTCCCAGACCGGAACCATGTATTGACCCCTCCACCGACAGCTTCAAACACTCCAAATCCCAACAATATGGAACCTGCATTGAAGTGTCGATCCTTGTAGGACCCTTTCAGCAACTCCTTCCTCTCCTGAATTCCGAAAAACCAATCACTCAACAGACACCAGTGAGAAATCAGCTCTAATTTAAATGCAATACCTCAGTGAGTTGCTGAATTGTGGCCTCAATGGGCGACACTGGTGCTGCCACCCCTTCAGCTACAGGAGCTCGTTCTGGTGCAGCCTTCACCTGCTTCTTGAGCTCGTTAATCTCACCTTGGATAGTCCGGGTGCGTCGCCATTGCCAACCAAGATAACCAGCCCACAATGTGTAGAAGAAGAGCCCACCCATCACAGTCGGATGAATGAGAGCAAAGGTTCGACCTTCCAGCAATCCAAATTCCCCACCAACAGCGAGCGCATCCTATACAATCACAACAAACAAAATCAATTCCAACTGAACCAATGGGGAAGAAGAAAGGGATGTAGTTAGACTTGCCTTTGGGTCTATGAAGAATGGCAGTGTGAGTGCTGTGAGTGGAAGCGGAGATGATTCTAAAAGTTGGATCGTCTCTTTAAGCAGGAGCGTTGGGGGGTTAATGGAGCCTTTTGAAAGATGGGATTTTGGCAATTTGGTGGGATTTGGGAGTTTGAGATGGGAATGTAAAGGTTTATGGAGAACTGCAGGGAGGTTGAGCAACCCAGATGTCGCCGCCATGCTCGCCGGTGTTCTGAGCTGAGTATGATTGGGATGGGAGGCTGAGGAAGAAGATAAGAGAGAGATGAGAATGAGATAGCAGAGATATCTCAACTCAACAGAGTATTGGTTGCTTTTGTCTCTTGACCTTGATTTTGAAGTTCCTTTGACTGAATTTGGTTGGTTCGGCGAACCCTCTTTACTTCTTGGTTCACGGTTCGGAATAACAACGGAGCGGGTTGAACTGGTAATTACGTCATCTATATTATATATACTAAAACATTAGTCTCAAGCTACCGTTTCTCTCTCCTCCATGTGGCACTGAGTTGGCAAGTCTCTCTTTCTCTAAATGGATGAGTTGACAATAGGGCTTCTCTCTCACCGCCTAAGGCTCTACATCTCCCCCACACCAACACCGAAAGAATATCAGCTATGGGCTAAGCTGTGGTCCTCGCTGTGGGGTTAACCTCGTGGCGACGCGTGGCATAGCTTAGCCCTTAGCTGTTTAATCGAGTTTGTTTGAAAGACCGTCAAGTGCTAACAAATGGTCGTTACTGTGCCGTTTAGTGTTTGACCGTCGAACACAACCAGAGTATGTGTTTTGAAATTATTTTCCCGCCCAAACTTTTCTCTCTCTGGGTCCAAACAAAACACCTCTACTCCCTCTCTCTCTCTCTCTCTCTCTCTCTCTCTCTCTCTCTCTCTCTCACCCATTGTGCCGGGGAGGAAATCAAGCTGCAGCTAGGTTGCCGGAAAGGTGTTACCTGTGGTTTTCTCTCTTCTCGTTGCTGCGAAAAACCCATGAGTCCTTGGTGTTGCCGGCGTTTCCTTCTTTGTTGCTGCGCCTGATTAAAGGTTTCTGTTACAAATCAGTCTGGCTCCCTTCCTCTCTCGGTTTCTCTCCATCCTTCTGGAGATTCAGCTGACAATGATCTGTAAGCAAAGTATGATTATATGCCTCTGATTATATGTATATTTTACATTTTTCTTTAGCATTAAGCATGATTCACTTCTCTTTTTACTTCTATTAAGCACCTTTTTTTTTCTTCCACTCTTGTTAGATATCTCTGTTTTCAATCTCTATAAAAACAAGTTATGCCCTAATTTGGGTTCATGTTGTTCCTTTTTTATGATTGCAAATTAGGGCAAGTTCGTCTAGCTTTGCAAAACCAAATCCAAACCCGTTTACAAAATCAATGAGAATTATCCCTGAAAGTTGTTCATCTTCTTCTTCTTCTTCTTCGGTTAGGCTGCAAAAATCCAAGTCGTGCCATCTCTCAACCATTGTGCTGCTACAGGTAATAGGTAAATTTTTAAAAAAAAAATTTTTTAGAGCTTATTCTATTTTCAGTCGATTTGTGCATGTTGGTTGGTCTCATTATCGTTATTTGTTTTCTTTATTTTTCTTTGTAAACATATGATTGCAATGCTAATCAAGGTCTGAAATTTTTATTTTCTTCTTCTCATTATCGGTTTTAGGCTTGATTACGGTCCCAAAAGATCTTATTAGGATTCTATTTTCGTTGCAATTTTATTTTTGAGATTATGGAAGATATTTTAGGATGTTAAGAGTTAGAATAATTTATTTTTAGGGATTTAGATTTAGGGATCCTTTCGATAATGTTTAGATTTAAAAGTTTTCTAGATTTTTAGGATTTTAGTTTTGGATTGGCTACCAAAAACTCATAGATGCCTCAGTACCTTAATCAGTCAAAGATGAACAAATGTACCCATGTCTGAAATCCTTCAAAACCTGCTTTCAAAGGATAGACATTGGTGATCAGGCGGGCTAATCTAACCCCACTTTACACGTGGCGCTTTCTTGAAAGCGCGTATATATGTTTTGGGTATAGCCACACACACTGAATCATTCATAAAGCTAAAACGGCTGTACAGTCGTCCCTTTCACGTGCCAACTGTCACCAGCTGCATTGATTAGACTGTTTGGTGAAAAGGAGATTTGCAATGGCTGAGATATCTAACCGTTCTTATCACCAAAAAGGTAATAGCTTCTCAAGGAAGCAACCTTTTTGAATTCCAGCTTGTGGGGGAACGCCACATGTTCCAAACCCAACAAACACGTTCTTTCCTTCCTTTTGATATGTTCAAAGGACCAAGGACTTATCTTCCCACGACACACTGCCTTCTTGGCACCCGAAGGAATGAGAATGTTACCCTTCCCTCGATGAACCTTATTTCTCTCGAAAGACGTATTTAGGGACATGCTACCCCTAATAGACTCCTCAAATAGATGAGATCTCAATAGATCCTCAAAGTCACATCTATTTTCTCTCTAGAACAGACTTCGAGTGATTTTATTACATACCTTTACGTTTTAAAGGTATTTTCACTCAAGGAAAGATTCTCGAGGGAACTTCCTGTACCTTCTAACTCATGAGTCATTCTTAGATCACATCCAAAGACTTCGAAATACCACTTTTTATGCTTTGTCTTGAAGGATCACCAAGCAGGTATATTTCTTCTCATTAAGGGAGGTCCGAGGGACAACCTTGACGGACAAACCAGAGAGACAACCTCGACGGACGGATCCGAGGGACAACTTTGACGGACAATCCCGAATGGAGTCCTTCCAGGCTAACCACCTCCAGATGGTGAATTCGAAAGAGGTATGTTCCCTCCCGCTAGAGGTGAATTCGAAGGAGGAATATTCCTTCCTCTTAAGGAGAATTCTAGGCTAACCACCATGAGATGGTCAAATCGTCAAAGGGCTTGTCACCCACAAAAGACTAAGGATTCTGTCCTCCTCGAAGGACACGGACTTGGGTTTACCCCCTCGAATGCTGTCTTTTATGCATCTGAATTATCGACTGGGGCTCGAAGTCACTTTCATTCATTCTTATGAACGGACTTCGAGTCATATCTTGGGACTTTCACTTCCAGAAAGCAAACCCTCAGTGGAAAGGGCTTTAGAAGTTGAAAGCACGCCATCTTCAGACGTATTTCCTAAAGACAGGTTTCCTCCGGACTTTGAGAACGTCCTCTCACTTCACCTTATAGGAATTCACATGTTTCCTTCTGATTTCATCTAAGTAGAAGGCACTCGGATTGGTTACTATAGCTATGAACCTTAATAGATTTCAAGGTAAACCCCTCCTTACTGGGACGATTGATCATGAAAACGAGATCCCTAATGAGACACTCAACCTCGAGTTCTCTACATGGGTAATTCGAGAATACATTGACCACCCTATAAGGGTACAACGGTTCTTGATTTCCTAGAAGGAAGATAGCCGCAAAAGGGAGTTCTTCGAAATATACGAATTCAGTCAAGTATCTCATACATTGAATTGTCCCCTAAAAATATCTGATTTCTAACTTATCTAAAGGGGGTTTTGTCTTATTTGGTAAGGCGGCAGAAGATGGTGACGTTGCTCTTGGAACTTACGTGAAAGTGACACACGTCTCCTGATCTGTGTTGCTCAAGCTCCAAAGCAACCTTTCGCAGAGCAGTTTTTAAGGTTTGAAATGATTTGGTCTCTTTCTTTAGAAGTGACTTAGCCGTGTTGAAGTACACGCGTCCCTCAAGATATTATCCAGGAACACGTGTCACTCAGGATTTGCTTAGCACATGAGGACCCCCTCTAAACGCTTAGCCGGGTGACACTTGTCCTGCTGAGAGTGGGAAACTCTTTACAAATACCAGTACCCATCCTCCATTGAAGAGGATTGGAAATCGAAAGTCTGTGTTGAAACCAGAAATTCGGACCCTGAAACAACAGCGAGTAAAGACACTGAAGGAGAAATAGAATAATCTTCAACCTGTGAGGTTTTACTGCTCTGGGATTGCATTCTAACTACCCTTATTAGTTATTCCAACTTCCTCTTCCTTCTTGTCCCTTCTCTTTATCTTCTCCACAAGTCAAAGTTGACAAGGAACGCTCTTGACAAAACGGCTGCGTGACGGTTTAGGTTGTCTTGAGACAGACTTCCTTACCTTTTTTCTGGGTTGATGATTGTATTGGTCTGAATATATTAGTTGTCCATCTATTCTAATATATTTAACCTTTTACAAATCCTTCATCACCATTTGTGGGGACTTCTCTGGAGAGTCTATAGTCGTTTTCTTTCATCATCTCTAACTTACTGTTGTTTTCATCCTATCATCACTTCATGGATCCATCTGCTTCCAACACTACTCCTTCTATACAAAATATCCCAGAACAGAATCCTCCTCAGGATCCTATTCCTCCTCAGAACCCTGAAGAGATAGCTACATCTCTTAGGGCAACCATTGTTGCTTTACAGGCTCAGTTGGATGCTTTGCCCAGCAAACCTATTCCCAACCCCTCAGCAAACTCTCATGTCAAAACCTCTCCTACTGTCACTTCTTCTCCATGTAGTCCCATACCTTCATCTGCACCCAAACCAAGCTTTGTCACCATTGCAGATGTCCAGGAACTTTTACAAAAGTCTCAGTCTAGAGATACAGACTGGATTAGCAGTGACTTTTGTCCTCCATACCTGGAAGCTCTCCTCAACTTACTTTACCCCATGAACTATGAAGCTCCTGTCTTTTCCTAGTTTTCAGGGAGAACTGGGAATGTCAAAGAGCATGTTAGTCGCTTCATTGAAGCCTTGGGAGCTTACACTGATAACAAAGAACTCCGTCGAAGGGAGTTCTCCAAATCACTCTCCAAGAGGGTGATTGTGAATTTTTAAACCAAATAATAATAATACCACTCGCAATAGTACGA
The DNA here is from genome assembly GCA_031762675.1 of Pachysandra terminalis. Lineage (NCBI taxonomy): Eukaryota > Viridiplantae > Streptophyta > Magnoliopsida > Buxales > Buxaceae > Pachysandra > Pachysandra terminalis. Next base: position 58 of record JAUPMG010166242.1, on the reverse strand, counting down.
ATCTTTGCAGATAGGGCTATCTTGAGGGTGTCGAACCACAAGGATCGGTGGTAATTTT
>JAUPMG010166231.1:0-10692 GCA_031762675.1 Pachysandra terminalis | reverse complement strand
AAGGCCATGTTCGTATTGGCCAATCCCGAGTTGGATCGGCGATCAAACTCAGTATCAGACCGGGATGATCCCTGATCTGATACCGAGTTTAAACACTATGCCTACACGATCAAGAATGTACTTCCAAGGACTCGCCACATAAATCATCGCCGACAGACTCATATTTAATATTGTTGATCATCGCATTAGGCTACATTGCTCAGAAATATGTCTCTTTAATAATATTTATGAGAAAATATTGTATGTGTTGTTGTTAAAGATATTATAGAGCTCTTAGGAATTGAGTAAAACGAATTGCTTCAAAACTTGTCACCTACACGCATAGTGTTTAAGTATAGGCCGATCCCGAGTTGGATCTGCTCAAGACGAGCGATGATCCCAAGCCAACCCGAAAATTGCCAAGTTCTTTGACTCGGTCTGAATCCGAGTCAGATCGGACGATCCAATATGGATTGTCTAACACCCTTCAAAATTTATGATTTAAAAAAATAAATAAAAAGGCCATGTTCGTATTGGCCAATCCCGAGTTGGATCGGCGATCAAACTCAGTATCAGACCGGGATGATCCCTGATCCGATACCGAGTTTAAACACTATGCCTACACGATCACCTAGGATATAGGCAGGTACATCACCTAGCTTCTTTTGGTGTTTTGATAACTTTGCTCGTGGGAGAATGGAACTTGTACTGCTGAGTGCTGAACAGGCAACCCTTGATAGGGTGTGGGCCTGGTCATTGACGATGGCTGCTTGCGTCAACTTTATTATGAACTATGTCATGATTTTCCAGCTGTAATTGTAGGTTTTGTGCTGAAGGGTGGTGCAGGGTTTGGATCAAGAAATGGCTGGATTTGTTTTGTATGTTTGGTTTTAAATTATAATCATCTAGATTTCATTATGTTCTCTCCTAGTGACAGCTTTATTTTGTCGAAATATGATGTTCTAGAAGTTATTGATAGGCTATGGCTTTGGCTTGAGTAAATTAGTCCTTTTTTCGCCGAACCTCATCTGGCATATTATAACAGTGGTTCATTTCTAGATATTAATAAGTTACAAATTAATTTTTAAATTCCTTATGAGCGGGAAGTTTAATAAACACATGGATATATTTTTCCTTGAAATTCATCCTTTCCATTATATCAGGTTCTATGTTCAGAAACAAATATAGCTACGTCATGTTAACAACAGATAAACCATCCTTTCTGATTTCTTTAGTTTTTTTGCATACTCTGGAAAATAGTTCTTGGAAAATTGGTGTTTTTTTTGTTAACTTTTATTAGCAATTGTCCTGCCCTCAATTTCTTTGGAAAAAGCAGATTCATTTATAAATGTACTTTAGCCTTAGTACTGCCCCCTAGAGACCCTGGATATTTCCTGGACGTCATTAGCGTTTTTGAATTTGCTAGCTAGTTCGCAAGGGCATTCATGGAGTCCTATGAAGAGCAGAAGAACAGTGATTCTGGTAGTCCTCCCGAATTTGGTGCAATCTTCATGTCCAACAGTGCTACAAAGAAGGAATGTTTTAGACGGAAACTTTTTGGCCTTCCACCCCCTTACACTAGCTTCGTGAGAAAAGTCAAAGCTGGAATGATTTTATTTCTTTTTGAACACGAGGAGCGAAAACTGTATGGGGTTTTTCAGGCATGTTCAAATGGTGCAACGGATATTGTGCCACATGCTTTCAGCTCATCAGGGAAGCGATTTTCTGCACAGGTATTGATTTTAAATTTGATGTTTTCTCGTTTACTTTCCACCTTAATTCCTTCTTTACCCTACTTATATTGGTTTCTTTTTATGGTGCAACTTTTTCAAAATTATACTTTTCCCTTCATGTTCTCTTGGTCCAGGTTCGGTTTACCACAATTTGGTATTGTCATCCACTTTCTGAACATGATTTTCACGGTGCTATTAAAGATAATTACTTCAGTGCTTACAAATTCCACTTTGGTCTGTCTAAATATCAGGTTTGTTCCATCTCATATGTTTTAGGAAATTCGGGCACATCATATGATCAAATAGTCTGTTGATGCAGTGGAGTTTTTGCAACTGAACACGCCCCTCCCCACTTCTTGTTTTTTTTTTTTGTCTACACGTGTAGGTTCAAAGGCTCTTATGGCTGTTTAATACAAGAAAGATTAAATCGCAGCAACTTCAGAAACCATTGACAGGAAGTAAAACCACAGAACAGGTTGGGAGTTCGGGTAAAGTAAGAGTAACCAAGAAAAGCAGGTTTGAAACCACCGATAGTGTAGAAAACGAACTTACTGTGGACAGAGGTAATGATCCAGTCATCCTAACAGATCATGCTGGTTTTCCTCAGTCCGACATAAGTCCTTCAGTGTACCTTAAGAAACGTATTTTAGAAAGAGATAATTCTATATTTGAAAGTCAAAACATATCATATTCTCCCATACCCCATCCACTGGAGCCACAAATGTCGAGTTTTCTTCATTCTTCATCTCATAGAGATGCAACTCACACAAACAACCAACCTGTTAGCAGTCTATATGGTCATGGTCAGCCTTACAACTCCACGCCTCCTGATTTTGGGTATAGGCAGTCATTGCCTTTTGGAATCAATCACAGCCCTACCGTAATGCAGGATTTTTCTGGTTATCCTAAGAGGTTTATGGATAGCAAATTTCCTTATTCCAGAAGCCAATCAAATTCATTTAAGGAAGAACCAGAGAATATATCTGTCGGTAGACACAGGAGCTTGGATGTCACCAATGACCCTGGAGACTACATAGCACTGGTTGCTTCTCCTGAACCATATGAGCCCTCCAAGATCGATAGCCCTTCCTTAGGGGCTAGGTATTTTCAAAAAAAGGCAGCAGAATATACTAATTATGAAGCTTATAATGATTTGCCCTTCTCTGAATCTGCTGTAGCTCCTGTATCATTCTCAAGAAGCAGTGATCTAAGAAGGGAGAATTTAGAGTCTCCAGTAGCTTACAAAGGTTTGCCCTTGTGTGAATCTGCCGCAACTCCAGTACACTTCTCAATAGGTGATGATTCTTCTGTCGCACCTGTACGATTCCCAAGAAGTGGTGATCTCAGAAGGGAACACATAAACTCCCCAGCAGCTTACAATGGTTTGACGCTCTCTGAGTCTGCTGTAGGTACTCTGTCATTCTCAAGAAGCGGTGATCTCACAAAGGAGAAGATAGACTCTCCATCATTTGCCTTGAGTCCACGTGTATCTGAGTACCGTTATCCTCTGGCATCAAGCTCTGACCATGGCTACGAGGGACCACCATATGGGAATTATGAGGCTTCTCTCCCTATTACTTACTCTGTGCAGGATGGTATTTATCCTTCAGAATCTCGAGGCAGGGAATGCAACAAACATGACAATCCAATCTATCATGATGGTGAGGGGTATCGAACTTTGAAGAGTCTGCAGTCTGATGTTCTGAACAAGAGAAAATCCCGTGAACATGATGATCAAATCTTTCATGACGATGAAGACCGTCAAACTTTGCTGGCCCAAAACAATAGAACTAGTGTATTTTCTCGCTTAACTGCCCCTCCAAAATCCACTGTGCAAGAAAATGATGACTTTATGGGCTACAAATACAACATGGATACTTCAGTAGATGAGCTCATGCTAATGTTGCACCAGAGCCGCAACCTCTGGAGGAAGGCGATGAGAAAACCTCAGCCAACCATTGCAGGAAATGATGATGATGAAAACTTTAATTACACAAACCATATGGAGATAAGTAGGGATGCTGCTGAATTGAGTGAAGAGGAGACATGCATCGACCAAATGGCTGAATTGATTCCCTATGTGAATTTTAAGCGTCGGAGTGAAATACAGAAGACAAAGGGTGAAAATGAGGCAAAAGGCTGTATTGAGGATGCAGCAGAGAGTGGGAGATTGCCAAATAAGCAGCGGAATAGGAGAAAACTGGTCAGGCCAACCTTCAATAATAGTGAGTCATCATCTCAAGAAAATTCTGATAAGAAAAAAAATCCTGAAAGTTGAGGCATTGGATACAGGTGATGACACTGGGAATAAGCAATCTCAAAAAATTGGAGCATCATATGGATTGTGCCCTGTTAGTTGTGAAGGTGACAGTGGCAAAGCAGTAAAAAGATTAGCTGGCAAGGATACCAAGCTGAGCTTATCAAAAAGTACCTGTGAAGGTCAAGGAGCTACAGAATGCCGTAAATCGCCAGGTAGAGTTTATGGAGACGAAGTCCGTAAAAGAGGGTTGCCTCAAAATGTAGTTTCTCACTTTATATCTGAAATGAAGACAAAAATTGCTGAAGAGGGATCGAATAGTGAGGATCCTGAGGCTTAAGGGTCCTGAATACGAAAATGCACTCTGTCCGGTCGTTTTTGAAAAAAAAAAGGGTGATGATACTGAAGAAGGATTCAAGTAGTAGGGATCTCAAGGTAGAAGGATGCCTGTAGCTTTTTTGGTACCACTTGCATCTGTTCATATATGCAAAGAAAGTATTTTAGAAATATGTAGAAGTCCAAGGTTGGTTTTTGTTGGAAACACAGCGAGGCCAGCACCAGAATCCGAAATTCGGTGACAAAACTGAAATTTAACTGCTCATCTTGTGGATCCTGTAAATGTTTGATATTGTTATAAAGTGACAATGTTAACTGCTCAGAGTGATATAGAACTACTGATATAGAAAATAAATTGTGTCTTCTTGAATCTCTACCTGTGTCTTTCATCTTCCAAGTTGTGCGTGCAAATGTGCTGAAAGTGTTAATCAAACTGGATATTATGTTCATATGCTCCCAGTAAACTGAACGGCTCCTAGAAAGGTATGATGATTATGGCTATGTTTATGTGAATGAAGTATTTGCATTGGGACAGCAGCTAAAGATTACTGTATAAGATCTCATAGATGGAGATGTGGTTTGTCCCTTCATTTGCCAGTTTCAGCATATATCTGTCTTACTATATTTAGTTATTTATATTATCTTAATTTAGACAAATTTTATTATCTTCTTCAAGTATATTTATAAGGTGAAAGGTATTTTGTTGACAATCCAGAATTAGCCATTTGTACAATGGCTCAGGCTCGGCTCAAGCTCGGTAAAAAATTTTGGGTTCAGGCTCGGCTCAGGCTCGCTATTTTTTCAAGGCTCAAGATTGGCTTGTGAAAAGCTCGGCTCGGCTAGTGAAAGGTCGGCTTGTAAAAGCTTGGCTCGTTAAAAGCATGGGAAAAAAAACAATTTAGCAATAATTCTTTTTTTTTTGGGTGAATTCAGCACTAATTAAATTAAATTAATTAGGGTTTTTTAATTACTTTGACTTAAACACGCCACTAATTAATTTTATATTTAATAATTAATATTATATACATGATACCTATGATATATAAATTTATATATGATATATAAAATCAAGCGGAGCTTTGATTGAGCCAAGCGTACCTAAGATCGGTTCAAGTTCGTTAAAATAATGAGCTTTTTTTTGAGCTTAGGCTCGGCTCGCGAACCTAAATATTTAGCTCAAACTTGGCTCGCATGAGCCGAGCCCGAGCCCGAGCCAAGCTAGCTCGGCTAGTTGACAGCCCTAGTTTTAGGTGAGCCATTAATGACACATGGTATAAAGTAGACCCATATTGAAAAAGGGAAAACAGTAGGCGGGGCGTAGACACTGTAGCGTGCATCCACATACGTCATATATTAATTGGCATACATAATACATATTGCAGTATCTGCTATGTGCATCTTGCTCCAAACGATATGGGCCCACAGTAGGCCTATTGCTTAATTTTCCCTTTTTATAATCTTAGTAAAAGAAAATTTTTCTCTCCAATAATTCTTTCTTTTCTATTAGGCAATGGGTTAAGTCAAGTTGACCCACTTGACCCAACCGTTTCCCTTATTAGTTTAACTATTAGGAGGGGTTACCCTCTCCTCTCACTTTTGGATTGAGGGCACCTAAAGATTCCATTTTATAGAAAAAAGAAGAAAAAAACCACGATAATAAAATGGGTTATACAACAATGGTCTGAAGTGAACCTAGCAAGTGTAGATTGATATATAGCGGGATTGTGGATATCCCACTCAATTGATGCTAAACATTATTAATCCTAGAAAATAAAGAATTAGATTGCATATTTGATCATGTCAGTATTATTAATTCTCGCTAACGAATAATCCATAAGCTAAGATCACTCACAAGAGAGGAAAAACTACATATGCTTCTGTTGGATTAGTCATTGGGTGTAGGGTGTATGTCACGTCCCAAATCTAAGATATAGAATTTCAAGGGAACAACTTTCGGATCTATCACATGGATACGGATAAACGGTCACACGACGAATCCAATCCGGATTGAATCAGTCAAAATAATAATAGAACAGCGGAAATCTGAAATATTTAAAATCAAACCATAGCTCAATTAAAAGTATATTGAGCTATCCACCCATTATAGTCTCAATAATAAAAGCATCTAAGTCATATCACTTCTCCAGTAGCTAGCCAGGTTAGATAATCCGATCACCTGTAGAGATAAGGATCAGCCGAAGCCTAGTAGAGAAATCCAACTAGACTATAATTTCTACTTTTATGCAGGCATTAACAATACAGTTAATTCATGCATTTCAACCATCATGTAATAACACAGTAAAATGTATGTTAAACATATCCTCATACAATATCTCACATATTAGTATGCATGTTACAACATCATGTGAATTCACAATTCACATGGATACCACACAAGATCATATTATAACAAATCAATGATTCACCATTCCCATAGTCCCACCATGGCAATACAACCTACATGATCCTATCATGGTCAACCAAATTCTACATTGATCTACCATGTTCCAAATAACATACATACATGTACTCGCATGGGTCCACCATGTGACACAAAACAAGGATTATAGTAGTAAACACACAGTTATACTATGTTCTACAACAATATCCACATGGTTCCATCATGCTATGGTCAACATACACATAACAATCACTGCATGGTTCTACCATGCTACGACTAAGTAACCACATCCTAATATCATATATAGTACACATAGTCTCACTATGTGTACAAACAAACATTACATGGTTCCACCATGTCACAGTTATAATTCTTTTAGGGACTTTCACCCATGGTGAAGTACACCCATAATTAACAATATTCACTTAACATTCCTTTAGGGACTTTCACCCACAGTGGAAGTACACCCATAACCAATAACAATCACAATTATAATCAACATTCCTTTAGGGACTTTCACCCACGGTGGAAGTACAGGTGAAAGTACACCCCGTAACCAATCAATATCCACTTATCATTCCTTTAGGGACTTTCACCCATGGTGGAAGTACATCTGTAACCAATCAATATCCAATTCACATTCCTTTAGGGACTTTCATCTACAGTTGAAGTATACCCAAAACCAATTAATAACCAATCCACATTCCTTTAGGGACTTTTACCCACAGTGGAAGTACATCTGTAACCAATCAATGTCCAATCCACATTCCTTTAGGGATTTTCACCCACGGTGGAAGAACACCCGTAACCAATCACAATCAATATTCTTTTAGAGACTTTCACCCACGGTGGAAGTACACTTGTAACTAATCAATATCCAATCACAATCACAATCAATCCACACAAGTTACCAATGATAATGCATTTCAATCAATCACTCATCATGTGCAATGCAATGCAAGTACATGATGTAATTATGAGATGAGATGAAGTGCAATGCAATGCAGGTATGACTAGGCCTAGCCCAATCATATGCTCAATCCAATTCACGACCATACGACCCATTCTTTTAAAGGCTTGCACCCACAGAAGAACACACTTGTAACAGTAACCTGTTCTTTTAGGGACTTGCACCCACGGAAGAACACACTTGTAGCGACCATCACATTTTAAGGGCTTGCACCCATGGCTGGAAACACCTTATGCTAGTAACCCGCTCTTTTAGGGACTTGCACCCATGGTAGAAAGCCACATTTCCTATTCCTTAAGAGACTTGCACTCACGGTGGAATACACCAGTTACGGCCATCACATTTTAGGGGCTTGCACCCACGGCTGGAAACATCTTATGCTACCAAACCTTCCTTTAGGGACTTTCACACACGGTAGAATACACCCTTACCAAACCTTTCATTTTTGGGGACTTTCACCCACGGTGAAAGTTCACCCATCCAGATCACAATTCAAGTTATAATCATCAATCACAGACAACATTCACAAATATGGATACTCACTGTATCCTTAATCAACACATAAGCTTTCATCAAATCAACTCAAGGCAAACATAGGTCAACCCAAGTCAAACATTAGTCAACATCAGATATTAAATGCATCATTCAGCCAATAAAATCCTAAGTGACAATTTCTAATCATAACATTCATATTTTGAGGTCATATGAACATATCCGGAACCTTTATATTAATATCACTTCTTATTCAATTCGGATCAGTTCAATAATCCTGAATTTTAGACATTCTCCTACACTTTTCATAATTTGACAAAATCTAGATCTTTTGCACACAAACCAACTATACAGGCATGTGTACAACTCACTAGGGAACATGTCCTTGAAATTTGACCTCAATTGGGCCTCGGCAGCACCTCGGTAGTTGCCGACGCTCCTATCAAAGTTCTCGGTAGGACAGCTACCAACCCTCGGTAGACAGTCCAGAGAACCTATTGATTTTTGGGTTTTCGGCAGGTGTTCGGTAGCTACCAACGCTCCTGCCGAATGTAGAAATTCAGCAAAAATCTAGGTTTTCACCTAGGGTTTCGTGCCTATACTAAAAATACTTAATTTCTAGGGTTTTAATAATTATAGTTAAATCTCTAAAATTCATTCATGTGATCCAAACATCAAACACTTAACAATTGATTTATTCTATAGATCTAAACAAGTAAAAATCACATTGGATCTAAGAATTTACTCATAATCCATAGGAACACAAGGACCACCAGGAACACCAAAATTATCGAAATTTAGATCTAGCATGTTTATTATCACACAAACAACATGGCATATATTCACAATATTTTTCATTAGATCACTAATCTAATATGTTTCACATTCAAAATCATTCATCAACCCTATAACTATAGCATTGGAATCATCCATAAACATAAATACCGTAGAAACGCAGGAAGTCCCCACCTTGTTTCCTTAGATTTGATCTATGTAGATTTCAGCAACAAGAATCACCAAAACTTCCGCTTCCTTCTTCTTCTTCCTCTTTGTTTGATCACCACAAACACATCCGTTTTCTCTCTCCTAGAACAATACGTGAGTTAGTGGGAGAACCCATTATCGCCCTCTTTCTAATTCAAATTAGGTAGTAAATGTCTAAACTACCCCTACTGACTAAATTAAATGGCACCTTCATCCCCTTAGCTTCAAACGTCCTGTTCAAACCCTAGTCTCCATAAGGTTTTTAAATCACGTAAGTGATCCCATTTGCTCCTAATATTACACAATGGACCCTATATTATTTTATAATTAGAAATAAGCACTAATTTAGTTAATCAGACACACGGTCTTTCTTAATCTTCCACAAAGATTATAATACTTAACTATAATTAATTAATATTAATTATAACTTAAGAACTCTAGTTACTACAGTGTATGAGTGACCAATGAGATATCTTGGTTTGCCTTTGGGTTATAATCCCAAGAGAGTGAGTTTCTAGAACCCAGTCATTAAGAAACTAGATAGCAGATTGGCTACCTGGAAAAATAATTATCTATCTTTAAGTGGTAAGAGTAACTTTGATCCAGGCAGCTTTATCCAATATTCCAGTTTACTATCTATCACTATTTCAGGTTCCAAATCGGATAGTGAGGTTGATTGAGAAACGTCAGAGAGATTTTCTTTGGGAGGGAGGAGGATTTAAGAGAGATCATGTGGTTAGGTGGGAAGTTGTATGTAGACAGAGATGCAAAGTGGGACTTAATCTGGATAACATTTCAAGTCAAAATTTAGCTTTGTTGGAAAAATGGCTTTGGAGATTCAATTTGCACCAAAACGCCTTGTAGTATAAGGTCATTGCTAGCAAGTATGAAATCCATGAACATGGGTGGGATGTTAACACATGTTAGATTGTTCTGTAAAACACCTTGTAGTTTAAAGTCATGTTATGCATACCATGTGGTCACATTGTCCCTAAATGTGGACTAAGGCAGAGAGACCCTCTATCTCCCTATATTTTCATTCTAAGCCAACAAGTCATGTCCATCATGCTAAGTCGGGCGTAGATATCTCTTATTCATGGAATAAACCTTAATAGGAATGGTCTTTGTCTTTCAAGCTTGATCTATGCTAATGATATTCTACTATTCGGTAGAACATCAAGTATAGAATGCCAAAGACTTTCTGAGATTATGTACATATTCTGTGATATTGTTGGGCATAGAATAAATACAGAGAAATCAAACTTTTTCACAACCTGAAAACAAAAGACAATGTTGAGATAGCAAAAATCTTTAAATGCAAATGATCCAAGGAGCTGAAAATCACTTAGGCTGTGTTTGGAACCCTGAATTTCAGAAGAAAATAAAAGAAACTAAAAAAGAAAAGAAAAGAAAGTACATTACTAAATGTTTGGTTGGATAGAGAAAATTTGAGAGAAAATTATAAAGAAAATGCTTTCTCTTGTTTGGTTGTGTAAAGAAAACCAAAATGAAAATTAGTCAGTTTTTTCTGTTAGCCATA
>JAUPMG010166220.1:0-10692 GCA_031762675.1 Pachysandra terminalis | reverse complement strand
TGAGCATATTAGATCATTGTATTTCTCATTCATATCCATCATATCATATCATACCATTGTTTAAATTGTGTGATATTTTTACTATAGTTGCGGAATGAGTTTTCTAATCACATTGTCACTGTATGATAACTGGATCATGCTTGCTGAGTATTTTATACTCATGTAGTTTTTCATGACTGCAGATTGATGTAGTATCAGAGCTGGAGACTTCTACGCTGGATGGGATTTGATTATTTTTGTTTTGATTTTTAGACATTTTATCTATCTCTATTTTGGATGTATGGCTCTTCTGAAGCCTTGGATGTGTTTCTTTAATCATTTGATGTAATAGTTAATAATTTACTTTCGCAAATTGTTACTCTGAAGTTTATGAATTAAATTGAGGACTTTCTCATGCCTTGTTCGTTATGATATCCGTAATTCAAAAATGGATCCCGAAGGTTACACCTCGTATCCGTGCCTTCCCACCTAGGGATGTGAGTCATGGGATCCAGGGCATGACAGATGGTATCAGAGCAATGGTTTTCATAACAGAGTTGAAAAACTTAGAATTAGTATCACATAGAAACTGGAAGTTGGTGTAAGGAACATAGAAATCAAACTTAGGTTGTACGATGATTGTTGTGTGATGATGAACCTTGATTGATGAGTGATCTATTGCATGTTCTTTAGATTAGTAGAGATGTGTAGGAAGCCTCAATGACCTAATGTCCTTTACTTGAGACGTATACCAACCCTGTGAGAGAGTCTTGTTGATTTGAATAGTGGAATGTGATCCTAATTTTCCTTCCAGAGTGACGGGGTTAATGTAGCTGCAGATGCATTCTTCCTTGAAACTCTAGATCGAGAGTTAGTGACCACAGAAAGAGAGTGAGAGAGATTATTGACTAACCATGTGTCAGTGTTGGAAACTATTAATGTGATTTATCCCTAAAGATGAGAGACTATTGAGACTTATTCGATTGATTCAGCAAGAAGGTGAACCATGTTACTAGACTCGCTTAGAGTGATATGATAAACCGTGTGAGGTGAAACCCATGATGTCATTATGATAATTAGCATAGACTTATGTTTAAGCTTGAGTGAAAATGATGCTGACTATTATGTCTATAATTAGATCCGTGAGGTGTGTTTAGTCGAATAACTGTGTGAATTATTGTATGATGTGTGCAAGTGACCTAGGGTAAGTTGGATTCATGTCATAATTGCTGAGTGATTAGTGGATAATGGGCGAAACATGTAGATATGGAGGATGCCGACGGCAGTAGTGTAATAAACTTAGTGACTAGGATATGATTTAAATGGACTATAGGTTAGGTTTGTGGAAAGAAGCTGAACATTTGGAGCTGAGAACTACTTGAATGGAATCAACATAGAATTGGCTGGTAATCGACCAACAGTGAACTGTGAAGTTTTAGTTATGATGAAAATGTTAGAATGATGACTAGGATGTCTAGTGAAGTAATGTTAAGATTGGGAATTGGGTTACTCGTATGGAACATTTGGAACGTTAGTAGTAGTGCAAGTTCTATAGAAGGACTCGTGTAGGACAGTAAGATGAATAATAGGACGGTGTAGGGATATGGAGTGATTTTCAGTTATGTTAGAAATTTTGTGCATACACCTAGATCAGTAGGACCAAGGATCATAAGGTTAGTGTTATGATAGCTAATAAAAGTCAATGAAGTAAGAATACTTAAAGGCATGAGATTTCATCATAATAAGAATTGAAAAGAATGAAGTGGATTACTGTCGCTATGGCCGAAGGATTAAGTGCAGGTGTGAAAAGTAATAATAAGATATACGAGAACACCTAGCTAATACTGTGACCAACCGAATAAGATCAACATGAACTAAAGTTTGAATTACATGAGGAAGATTGTGACACGATGAATAAATGTGAGTTGAGTTTGGTAGCTGTGTAATGGTGTTAAGTCACCTTATGACAACGTAAAATAAAACAAGTGATGTGTGAATATAAATAGTAGTTGTCCTTGTTAGTAATCGTGAAGGAGCAAGTGAATGAGTAAGAGGCGTTGAAATATTTGTTTGTAAGCGAACATAAAACAGAAAAAGGGAGTGTGGAATACCTAGTTTGCAGTACAACCTGATTGTGTATGAATGTATGGTGACCTGGGTTTAGACATAGAATGGCATGAGAATATCTTGATGAGATAGTCATATTGTGATTAATATGCTTGTATGTTTGGAAATGATCCTGGTCATGGCTTCCTAAAGATTGTTTGGGTGTATGGGCGCTCGGACAGCTTCCGAAGGGTGGTATCACCGGGAATCCGACTGATTGTGGAAATGATACTTGTGATGTTGTTCCAAAGATTACTCGTGCGTATGGGAGCACGGGTAGCTTTCAAAGAACCAAATCACAATCCTACTGGTTCATTTGATGGCTCGAACGGTAACGGATGAAAAAGATGGGTTCATGGTAGTGATATGTGGAGATCGAATTGTTGTTATGGATGATTATGGATGGCTAATCCTTGGGTGTTAATTCCCAGAAAGGTTAGAAACAGTTACGGGAAGTGAGCCCGGTAGGTTGCAAAAGAGAGTAGTAAAGTGGATTACCAAGGTAGCTTGGAGACCGGTTGATCACCGGGAGTGGTTTGTGACGTCTCGCAGATATTGTGGAACTTGTGATTGTTGCCTTGATACGAATTAGCCTTGTGTGTGATATACAGTTGATTACATGTTAAGCTTGTAATGCTATAATCAAATCATTTCATAATTTTAAGATTTAGTGATCTAGAAACCTAGCATGATCAAATTTCGAGGACAAAATTCTTTTAATGGGGATAGATTGTAATGACCCGAACCCTTAAAAAGAATAAATATTTTAAATTTCTAGTTTGAAATTAAATTAATATAAGTTTAGGGGTATACTTGTAAATATTTCATTTTGGTTTAGGGGTTAAATTGCTATTAACTTTAAAAAGGGGTAATAATTGAAAAAAATTCAAGAACTTGTTCCCAATAACAAGATTCGGGTACATCAAGTCCCAAACTGTTCTTATTACTATTATCCTATTTCTCTTTTCTTTTAGACGAGATTAGTCAACAGGGTTGTCCGCCGACTCCCGGCGTGGGAGACGCTATGAATGGACTCTCATTTGAAAGAGAAACAACTCCTGAACTTGCGGGTGGTACAACAAATGATGTGGTGTCGAGGCCTAATCCTCTTCCTCCTCGACCTGGACTTTCTCGCTCATAGTTACCGGTTCCGTCTTCTTGATAACTTCAACATGGCTCGAAGTCTCATCAAACTTAAGCCTGGCACCTAGAGTCGCCAACGCATCTGCATGTTTGTTAGTTGTCCAAGGAGAGTGTTTGAACTTGACTACGTCGAAGCTGGGTAACAGTCTATGTGCCATAGTGCAGTATTGCGCCATTACTGGATCCTTGACCGCAAACTCCCCTTGCATGTGTTTGATTACGAGGTTCGAGTCTCCTTTCAAATTCACAAAAATTTTTAGTTCTTTCATCAGGATGGCTGACGAACGGGGGTCCTGTAAACCATTAAGGACTTGTGTTCTCCAATCTTTTTGAGCTAGCAATTCACCCACTGCGTGTTCTGACGCTGCAAGTTATAACCTCATCGGCGTCGACGTAGTTAGAGAAGTGGTTATGTCTTGCTTCGACTTATCAAATGTCACACCGCATTCATGCGTCCATATGAACTTCGCTTTCTTCTTCAAAATTGGCGTCATCGGGTGTATCTTGCTTGCCAATCCAGGAATAAACCTTCTCAAGTAAGATACTTTCCCTAAGAAACTCTTCAACTCTTTGAAGTTCTTTGGAGGAACCAAATGCTGTATTGCTTCTGCTTTCGGCCGACCGATATCAATCCCATGGCTATGAACTAAGAATCCAAGAAACTTTAGCGATGAAACATCGAAGGCGCACTTCATCGAGTTCATCTTCAAATGGTAGCGACGACATCTTTCGAACACCATTCGCAAGACATCCGCGTGATGAGCTCGCTCCTTCGAGTTTACGACCAAATCATCCACATAGTCCTCCACTTCTTTATGCATCATGTTGTCAAATATGGCAGTCATAGCTCTCTGATACGTAGCTCCTGCATTCTTGAGACCAAAAGGCATAACTGTGAAGTGGAAATTACCCATGGGTGTTCAAAATGTTGTATTTTCTACATCTTTTATTGAAATTTTTATTTGATTATAGCCGCTATATCCATCCATAAATGAGAACATCTCGTTCCCTGCCATGGAGTCCATTAAAACATCCATGTTTGGTAAAGGAAAATCGTCCTTCGGACACACCTTGTTTAGATCTCTGAAATCCACACAACAACGTATCTTGTTGTTCTCTTTTTTAACAAGTATGATATTGGCCAACCATGTCGGATGTTGTATGGGTTTTATAAATCCTGCCGCTAACAGCTTCATTACTTCTTCCTTGATTTGCATTTCAATGCCAGGTCTAAAAACCCGGGGAGCTTGCTTGACTGGCTTGGCATCGGGATTAACATTCAAGTTGTGTACCACCAAGTTAGGATCCAACCAGGGCATCTTTGAATATTCCCATGCAAAAACGTCCTGATACTCTCGTAGGAGTGCTAGCAATTCGGTCCTCTCATTTGAGTTCAGTCTTTTATTAAGGAGAATGTGTTTCGCCGTTCCTCCCACATCAACGAGATCAACTTCCTCCATCTCTTCAACTACGGATTTGGACCCGTCCTGCAAAGTTTCAGGCGCTTCGTCAGTATTATTCCAGAGATCTTCTACAGCTAAACACGAAGGCGTATCCATAGCAACATCTTGTTTTGGAGTCGCCGCGGGTTGTCTTTCGCTCGACTCCTCACACTGTCACAAACAGTAGAAGAATCTCCCTTCTTTTCGCTGCACCCACACACATTTCATTTTTTGATTCTTTTCATCGTCTTTATTCCTCTTCTTCTTTGAAGACTCGCCTCCTTCTTTCCCAGCCACTAGATTTTCCCACTTGGGTAAATACTTCCCTTGAACGGGAGCCACTCGTGTCTTGCCATCAGCTGCAAGCTCATCAAAGAAAACAACTTCCGTGTAATGAATTTCGTTTCGATCAAAAGGATCAACAGTGGCATCCACCTTGATCGTCTTGCCTTGCCACCTTGCTTTTAGGGCTTGTGGTACATAGATGGAATAGCCTTGTAACTATGGAGCCAAGGTCTTCCAAGCAATATGTGATAAGAAACATCCGCGTCAACAACATGGAACTTAACTGGTGATCGAACACCTCCCATAGTCAAATCAATAGCAATGTGGCCCATTGTCTTGCACGTTTCATTATTGAAAGAGATCACCTCCATAGGTTGTTTCACGATCCTCTTGGAGGGAATAGCTGCCACCTGGAGATTTTTGTATGGTAGAACATTGATGGAGGAACCAGGATCAATCAAAGCTCGCTTGATCTCTACATTGTTTATGGTTGCAAGTAAATACAATGGTCTATTATGGCCTGGGAAATCCCCCAGTTTGTCTTCATCTGAGAAAGTGATAGCCCCTGCTATCTCTTGACAAACTTTTTTAGGTTCGATACTCACTGAAAAGAATTGCTCACCCAGCTTAGTGGTGACAGAGACGAGCATTTGTCATCTCTTTCCATGATAGGACACTAAACCCCATGTCATTGTAAAATTTTTTGACTTTGGCATTAGTTCCCCAACATTGATACATGAATTCCTTATCCTCCTCATCTAGACTCATCACCTCCGGTCGACGGTCTTCATCCGTTTCCATTATTATATCCATAGCATCTCTATGTACAATAACACTAACGACTGCCTTCTCATGGCTAGGCAATGGATTATCATTCACTGATTTCGAACCCGGTAGCTCTAGTTCTCCACTCTTGATCTTGTTGTTAAACAATCTTCTCAAATAATAACACTCTTCTGTCTTGTGACCTATGTGAAAGTGATATTGACAAAAAGTATCTTTTTTCTTATCTCCTTCCTGTACCGGGAATTTCGGCGGCGGTAGGCTCACCAAACCGTCCTTCACCCATTGCTTCAAGATGACCAGGGCCTCTTTGATCGTACAGGGTAAAGGTGAGGGAGGAATAATGTTCTTTTCCGACTTCCGGTCTCGTTAGCTTCTTCTTTAGCAGGTCTCTTCTTTTCAACCACCATTGTTTGTGGGGTAGACCACGGCTTGCTTTTCCAAGGAACATCACCTTTCAAGTTCATGGTGCGTCTGGTGCATCTTGCCGATTCGTAAAGATGGGTGAACGTGTCTATTCCCACATTTTCCAACACAAGACAGTAATGTTGCCATGCCATCAATGCATGTTTGGACAAGCTTATCTTCGGTGGTAGTCTCTCAACAATCGGTGGCGAGGTCATAGAAAACGTTTCACATACGCTTCCAACACTTCTCCAGGATCCTGCTTTACTTTCCTTAAATCCATGAGGGTCATGCGTTCTTCCACAATGAAGAATTTTCGTAGGAACACCACTTTCATCTCTTCCAAATTAAGGATGGATTCGTGAGGAAGGTTATCGTACCGAATATAAGCATGATCTGTGAGAGATCAAGAAAACTCCCTCATCTTGAGTTCATCATCACTAGCAAAGGCTCCCATGGCGCCTATGAACTTGGTGATATGTTCCTTTGCGTTGCTGATTTGCCCATTATACTGTGGCATTAACGAGTTACTACATTTCCCGCGGGATAAGGTTTCTTCATGATGGCTAAAGGGTATGGCGGCCTAGTATCAATGTTGAATTCAATAGGCTTCTCTTTTTGCTGCCGCAGAAGATTCAACTTTTCGTCTTTGGTTATGAACCCATTATTGCTCACAGACTTGGGTTGTGTTGCACTCGAGGGTATGCCAATAGGTACTGTAGTGGGTGCCACAGGTACCTTCTCCACAATTGGTTCTGCATGTGAAACCGAAACGTGGCTTTCTCGAGAGATCACAGACTGCAACAGGTCCATCATTTTCACTTTCGCTTCTTCCATCTTATTCATTTGTATCCTCATCATTTCTATTTGTTCATCACTTTTGTCGGGTTGCTCATCCATTTCCCCTTCACTTTGTAACCCAGGTAAGTCATTAGGAGGAGCTTCCTCTTCGCGCCTTTCCTCGGCTACAGGGGAGGAGAATGCCCCAATTGGCTCTACGACTTTTGCTTTACTCTTTAGTCTATGCATTATTCTACTATTGATCAGTATGTAGGAGACTAAGTCTCCAACGGAGTCGCCAAAATGTAGATGGTGTTTTGTAAAAGAGTCATCAACAGTTTAGTTACTGATCGACAGAAGCCTAAGTCTAGGAACGACCGTACCCTGTCTTTAGAAGAACAAAAGAGTCAAGCAAGAACCACCGTTGGACACGGGTTAAACCAAATCAATGGAATAGTGATCTGGGTTTTAGAGAATCGTGAGCACACGTCAAAGCACGTTTTTTAAGACTCTAACCCGTTAGGAAAATTCTCTAGCCCCATTCTTGAGGAATGAAGTACTATTTATAGTAATAGGAGAAAAATAACAGTAGTTAGAAATCCTTAAAACATTAACCCGGGGTAACATGGATTAATTACCCCTGGTCTCTTAAGTGGACCAATCCAAAGTCGTCGTTATAAATTACACTTTTGCCATTGAGAATCGTGACACCATGTGTAATCCGTGACACGTCAAAGAGTTGGTGAACCACACGCCCCTCCATTCCTTTCATATCTAGTCCCCTTATGTATGTGTCGCTTGTGACGTCGTGGTATAGGCGACAGCGATCAGCTATATGCATGTGATGAAAATTGTCTCAGTCTTGGAGCTTTTGAACATAAACGTTTTGGGAGCCTCTTTGAGTAGAGGTATGAATGGCTCTCTATGTCATTGAGATTTTTTTCATGGAGACAAGCATTTGTCAAGATGTATCTCTTTGATGAATATGAAGCACATTTTATATCGACTGGCCATCGAGGGGATCCAACTTACAGCTGTGGATATAAATTGCATGTCAAGGGAATTTGACTTACCGCCGTGGATATCGACTGCCCATCGAGGGGATCCAACTTGCCGCCGTGAATATTTTTTTAATGAGGGATAAATATTTTGAGAATCATCCTTAGTGATACACCCTCGGAGCCCTGGGGGCAATTATTGTTCAACAATTATTCTTTGTGGTATTCTTCGGAAACTTGGAGGAATGAAAGAAAGAGGAGGATGACGATATCTCAACTTTCGTCGTCCTCGATATTTTGGAGCCTGAGGACGATGATATTTCAACTTTCATCGTCATCAGTACCTTGGAGCCTGAGGACGATGAGACTTCAACTTTCGTCGTCCTCGGTACCTTGGAGCCTGAGGATGACGATATTTCAACTTTCACCATCCTCGGTACCTTGGAGCCTAAGGGCGACGATATTTTAACGTTCATCGTCCTCGGTACCTCGGAGCCTGAGGATGACGATATTTTGACTTTCGTCATCCTCGGTACCTTGGAGCCTGAGGGCGACGATATTTCAACTTTCGTCGTCCTTGGTACCTTGGAGCCTGAGGACGACGATATTTCGACTTTCGTCGTTCACGGTACCTTAGGTCCGTATCAAAAATTCAGCTCCTGGTTTCCTTGAATAAGGCTTCCCAGGGGGGTCAACCATCCTGATGCTACTCCCGCCCGAGCACTCTTAACCACGAAGTTCTCGTCGGGCTCAAGGCCATCATGGCTTCAAATGACTTGTGCTATAGAATGGTATGATCATATGAATGAGCATCTTACTTTTACCTACCAATTTCATAAATTGTCCACCTGCTGTACCCCTTTGCGGGATCACGGTCCTGACGGGTCTCCTTGCTGGATCGAGCTAAGGAGCTATAACATTTTCCATATCTACAGAGTCTAACCTAAATTTCCTAATTTAACCCTTTTATTTAAGTAAATTACCATTATTAAAAGTTCCTCTTTGTTGGGTTTAATTGGGTCAAATGACAAGGCCCACTTAGTCTTATCAAGCCCATAGTTTAATCCTTATCAACATTATTAAGTTAAAGTGGTCTAGCCCAAATATTTATAAGGCTAAATTGGTCTTTTCATTACGTCTTAATTTTATTGAATTAAGATGCTGAGATTCAGGTAGTCACAGTCTCCCCCCTTTAGGATATTTTGTCCTCGAAATGCCTTGGTTATAGTGTATTTACTAAGTGATGTCAATTACACGAAATCATAAATTTGATAACGAAACAACATAAAAAAAAAAAAATTTATCGACTTAAGAATTAGAAGACATTGAAAGTGGAACTAAAGTTCTTTCATCAAGACTTACAATTACTATTACTACTACTGCTAATAGCCATATGTAAATGGCCATTTCCAAAACAAAACAAAAGAAGATACTTCAAAGTCAAACATTAACTCTCCCGCCCTAGGGTGTCGCTCCATTATGGCGTCTATCAGATGATGATGGTGGCAGTGAGGAAGCTCTAACAGAAGTAGCTGCATCAGTGGAGTGGCGGCAGCTCAAAATGCTCTGGATGTAGACAAACATCCTCTCACTGTCACTCGGAGCTGGGATACCTCATGCCTGTTAAGTCGAGACTCTGCTTCTAAAGCAGTCAGGCAGTCTGCCATGGTCCTGGTGTCATGTGGAGGTGTTGCAGAGGATGATGCTCCTGGGTGGTATTCTGAAGGAGTGTCCTATGGCTCTTCCTGGATCTCGGCTGGTTCTTCGGCAGCAGCTGATCTCCTAGGTTGGCGAGGTCTATAAGGCAAAAGCAGTCCCATTTTTCGGATGTTAGAAGCCCCGAAAGGTGGATTGCTACCACCTTCCTTTGGGTCAGGTTATTCTCTGCCCCATAGACGACTTACTGCGCACATCAAACAAGGGAAAGGCATTCCCCCCTTCCTACTCCCCCGCACATATTGAATGATATGAGCAATGAAAAGGGATGGAAGACACATCCTTTTGCCAATGGCCACTTGGTAAAGGGTTGAGACCATAAAAGGAGTCAATTCTATCACATTCCGAGAACGTGGGTAGACATTGGTGACGAAGCGCTTGTGGAGGATACGGTACAGTGGCAAAAGTTTGGCAGCACTCAATGAATTGTCGTTGTTCCACTTCATTCTTTACCACAGATAGTCTTGGTGATTTCTATCTTTTCATCCTCATCCAACTCCGGGATGGTCTAGTAATTGTTGTTCAAAGACACTCCCAATATCCTTGATACTAGTTGGAGAGTGATGCGCCTAGTCTCTCCATAGATTTCAAGGGTAATGGCCATGTTCTTGAGGTCGATCACAGGGATGCATGAGTACATCTCAATAGTGATTGAGGAGTGGGCAGATCCACCCCAATCGAGAATGGGCTCCCATCCTACATTCCTAAGGGCATCAAATGTCACGAACTAAACCAAAAAGCCCAAAGATAGAGAATTTTAGGTCAAAGTCGTAACTCTCACCCCATATCTCTATGGGAGTGGCAAAATAGTAAATCATAACATAAACGGAAGCAATTAAGAGTTGTAGTAAGGTATAAGTAACTGAAAAATAATAAACTAATCTATTACAAGATTATTAAAAGAGAGTCTAATCTAGTACAATTCTACCAATAGATTAAGTCATATATACCCCATCCCAGGCTCTCTCTTTGTGACTAATAAGTGCCTAGCACTTACCATTTTAACCTAGTTATTCATGTTTATTAGTCTTTGTTGCCAAGCTTAATTGAGAGAA
>JAUPMG010166209.1:0-10692 GCA_031762675.1 Pachysandra terminalis | reverse complement strand
TGCCTTAGTATTTTAATCAATTGGTTAACTCTTTATTTTATTTTCTTAGTTATTAATTTTAATTGTTAGTTAAACACCAATCACATTATTCGATTGTCCAAATAGAATTTAGGATAGTAATTTTGGTAACAATTCCCTGTGGGTTCGACACTCTATTTCATCACTTTATTACTTGCTACGATTTTGTGCACTTGCAAACCTCACATCACCCAACAGTGTTGGGATAAGCCCTTGAAGTGACATTCTTTGAAGGTCCATCAGTGCTAGGATAGCCTTCAAAGTGACATACTTTGAGGCCCACCTATGTTAGGATAGCTCCTTGAGCTGACATACCTTGAGGACCCACTTGTGTTGGGATAGCTTCCCAAAGTCTATTCAGTCAAGGGTCCACCTGTGATGAATAAACCCTTGTCATTTCAGAAACCCAATGTTTGGGGATCCCTTTCAAGATCACTTGTCAAGGGTAGGGTCAAAATAACACTTCGACTTTATATATAAATTCCTTTATAGGGAAGACATACAAAGTAAAACATCAATTGCTTCATAAGAAGTATATTAAGGTTAGCCACCTCGAGAGGGCCAATTCATCATTTTAAGACTAGCCACCTCGGTAAGGCTAATTTCTCATTGTGGACAATACAATGTTCACCACCTCGAATAATGAGATAATTAGCATAATGTTATCATTTTAACATTCCGAACTATCTTTTGAAATAAACCGTATTGTTATCTCAAAACTGTCTTTTGAGATAACTATTTTAGCATTTCGAACTGTGTTTCGAAATGACTATCTCGTTATCTCGAAACGGTCTTTCAAGAGAGCCAAAATTAATGCATTCGAGATAACCGCTTCGACATCTCAAAATCATAATGCTACAGACTGCATTCTATTAAGGGAACATTCCCTGACATCCAATCATCTCTTGTAGTGACCCAGAACCTGAAAATGTGATAAAATCATATTCATTCAATGTTAGAAGGATTCATTAGCCCAGAAGTGTAGATTTTAGTCAATAAAAGCTATCAGTGAACTTTATCTATGCTAAGAAAGCTTAAGACTAACAAATTTAAGAACAAGAAACTAAGGTTAAGATACTTTAGAATTAGGGACTAATGAGTGACTTAAGAGAGTATAGAGGAGTAATTAAAATATAAGCTTATGTGGTTCGGCTTTTGGGCCTAATCATGGACCTAGTCGTTTGGCCCAGTAAGAATCTCTAGAAGGATTCAATTAAGTAATTAATGAGGGCAGCTAGTAAACGTAACTTAGTAGGATAGTTAACTAATGGGATTAGGATTAATATGGTAGGATTTGATGGAAGACTTGGTCCAATCTTAAGAAAGAAATCAAATTCAAATTTGAATTTGGAAAGAAGTGGTAATTAAGATTTCGCAGAAAGTGGGGAAGAACCATACGGTTAGAAGATTGGAAAGTAGAGAAGAAAATAAGAACAGAAAGTGAAAAAGTAATCCAGATCTGAAGAGAGAAATGAGGAGGATAAGGGGAAAAGATGAAAATAAGGAATTAGAAGAGAAGAGGAGAAAACAATATTGCATAAAGAAGAAGTGGAGGCAAACAATGAAAAGAATAAAAGAGAAGGAAGAGGAAGAAGAAAGAAAGGAAAGGTTGAGGAAGATAGAAGAGGAGAACAAGGATCGTTCTGAAACTGTGGTAGAAGAAACGAAATCCGCAAGAGTTTGAGGTAGAGATCTTCTAGAGTTTCTTACGGTAGTTATTTTTGTAGGATTGTGATGATTCTTTAGGACTAAGCATCTAGATCTCTTCATCTTATATGTTGATGTGTTATCAATCCATGCTTATGTTGATTTTATTCTTTGATATGAAGATATGAATTATTTGCCTTGAACCATGACGTTTAGGTTCGATCTCACATGTAAATCCTATTTTAAATCTTAGGTTTTGTTTGTAATACGATGAATTGATGTTTGGAAATTTAATCTATGTTTTGTGTGTGTAAAAGTATGAAATTTGGATGGGGAAAGGTTGGGCATGAAGCCCTATGAAAATTCTAAAAATTATGGGCTGAGAAGATCGGCAGGTCATTCGCTAGCTACCGAGCTAAGCTGCCGAGAGGTCCAAACTCTCTGGCCAAGCTATCGAGGCTCGGTAGCAACCAAGCCCTGCTACCGAGAACCCTCAGCAGGTAGCTTGGTGCTACCAGGCTATCTATCGAGCCCCTATGTGACTCATTTTCGGTGGACACCTTGGTTTTAGTGATATTGCGTTGTGCATGGTGTTGGTTTTTGTGTAAAATGTATGTGTGAGATTTTGTACAACAAAAGGTGCTACTTACCCCAGTTTACTGTATGCTATGACCAAGTAAGGTATGCTATGAGGTTTTATAAGGTTTTCAGGGTGTCATAACATGTTATAAAGTATGATGCATGATGTTAGGATGAGTAAAGGTCAAAGCATGAGAGTTAGTTGAAATATGGTGTGTGGGGTCCTATATAAGCCCTATGAACTGTGATATGTGATATGAATTGTGATATGTAATATGAACTATGATGTATAATATGAATTGTGGTGTTTTGAGAGTGATGCTAGATGCATTCACTGGAATAAATGTATTGAGAGTGACTCTAAATGAATTCACTGTGTGATTGTGTGGGGGTGGTTGTATTATCCCCAAAAAGGAAAGAGGGTGGTTTTTCTACCTTGGGTAGTATCACCTAAAAGAAAATGGAAAAAAGGGGTGTCCTACCATGGGATATCCCCAAAAAAGGAAAGAAGTTGGCATTATCTACCTTGGGTCAGAATCCCCTAAAAGAAATGGATTGAGCACATTCCTAGGACAGAGTTTCCTAGAGGGGATGTGGGATTGAATTCATGGTTAGGCTTGGCCTAACACCCGTTGCATACATTGCAACATTCCATATCATCATAAGCATTGCATCATACCTTATATTGCATTGCATTCTTGTTTTTGTGTGTTGATCATCATCTGTGCGCTCATAACATTCATCTGCATGTATTGCATTGCATTGATTGAAGTGTGACTGTGGCGTGTTGTATGATTATGGTGTGATATTAGTGTGATGTGTGATTATGGTGTAATATTGGTGTAATGTGTGATATTGGTGTACCGTGTGATTGTGGATTGAATTATGGGTGATGTGTGATTACCATTTGAGTTTAGTGTGACATGTGTATGTGGTTGAATTGCATTATGTGAATGGTATGATGATTGAAAAGGGGAACTGTTACCGTTTAGAAGGTGCCATGAGAGTTGGTAGCCTTGGGTGTGGAAATGTATCATGACAGAGTTCATGAGTACATGGTATCTATTTAGATTGTGGTTGTGCATGAATCATGACAGAATTCATGAGGACATGGTATGTTATCAGATTGTGATCTATGTATGCGTCATGACAGAGTTCATGAGGATTTTGATAGTTGAATGAGGTGAGCATGATATGATTGTAATGATGTGTGAGTGAGGACATTGACATGACTTGAGATGAACTATGATTGTGGTATTTGTGTTGAAATAGTGATAATGTGTAAATGAGTAGAATGACATGATAGTGAAAATCTTGATTTCTCCACTGTACTGATTACAAGACTTAGATTTGAAGTGTTGAAATGAATTGCATGAATTAACATGACTCGTTATATGATTATGAAAATAACTGCTATAGTTGCTTTGGATTTTTCCTACTGGGCCTCCAAGCTCACCCTTATGCTGAAACAGGTGGACCCCTAGAGAGGTGATAGAACCCAGGACTGGAGACACTAGCAAGCTGTGAATAAGACATGGGAACCTTAAGAATTAGGAATTGTTGATAAACTTTTATAGGTTTTATTTGTTCAGTTTTAACCGTTAGTGGGTAATGACAATGTAATTATTCGTTTAGTTTGGATCTTGTTTTATGATTCTTAAATTTCTGGTAATTGATTTTGTTTAAATTTTATGAGACTTCCATTGTATTTAGTATGCTCTATTGAACCACGGATTGATTTGTTTGGTTTGGCTGCATCCATGGTTTGGACCCTAAGGTCATTCCCTTGATAATCCTTAAGATCATATATATCGGATTCGAGGCGTGGCATCTCTCGAGATTCCTATATTCGATAACCTTTACTTAAAACATAGGAGAAAATAAACTTAGACTTTCAAGAATGGAGGGCTAAAGAGATAAGTCCCATCGAGACCCCTGTGGGTCATGTCACATCAAGGGACCTAATCATCGCAGAAAAGCATAACGCATAATACGTGCCTTTTATGAGCTATATAACTTCTCCATGATTGATCGAACGTTTCAAATAATTTATTAAATGTTTAGTATACCTGATCGAGCGTTTTGAATGTTCAAATCGAAACGCTTGTCTACATTAATAAGAATTTTTGAATGTTTTTATTAGACATTTTAAATAGTCAAGTAATGGGATTAGAGGGAATATTGGCTAGAAAAGGACCAATCATGCACTGAAAGAGGGACGACTCTTGAACATTGGGCATCTCTGAGAGATTTTGAACATTCGGTGTTTCTCTGAGAAATATTCTTTCAAAAGCTGATCTGTGGTGGTGTTTCTGAACATTTCTGATTAATCTATTGTCTTTTCTTCCTTGTTTTCATCCCTTTCAAGTCTTAAAAAAGGAAACCCTACATTGGAACGACCAACCTTTGGTTTAGGCCAGTGTAGGTCAAGTATTCGAACCTTCTGTTGCTCAAATACTTTACTATAATTCTTGATCAATTGACATCTAATTTTCATATTAGTCATTTACCGATTTGAGCATCACCATTTTTGGCAACTCCACTAGGGACTTGTTTTGTTTCTATTACATGTATTAAAATTCATATCAAATCAGTCTTGTTTCAGCCATCATGCAACCAATTCTTCCTACCACTTCTACTGTTGGAGACAACCAGGACTCTCTTCAAATAGAAGTGGATCCTGCCATACCAACTACCACTGATATCACACTTATTTTGCCAGTTGTTGTTCCATCATCTTCAAATGTGTCTGCACCTCTCCTTGAAAATGCCATCATGCGTTTATTAGAAAATATGCAGGCCATGCACCAACAATTGATATCTCTACTGGCTCAGCAATCTGCAACTTGTCAAGTAGGACAACTTCTTATAAAACAGGTCGTATTCCTCCGCTTCCAATACCAATTACTAGTGGTAATATGCCAAGGGAGGAGCCAGTCAGGCCTGTTTTTGAGTCCATTCCCGCTTTCTTGCCTTCACCGGCATCCATGTCAACACCATTATCAATACCAACCATTATTCCACCATCATCAGCTTTACCATCTTCTACCCCAAACTTTGCTACTCTAGAGGATGTAGAGGCTTTATTAAGAAAGTCTCAAACTCGAGATCACAATTGGATCAGCAGTGATTACCGCCCTCCTTATTATTTATCTTTGCTGAAAAAGCCATACCCAAGGGATTATGTGAGCCTCGTTTCCTAAATTCACTAGTCAAATAGAGAATGTGAGGGAACACATTAGCCGTTTCATCGAAGCCTTGGGGACTTATACTTCAAATTATGATCACATGTTGAGAGATTTCTCGAAGTCGCTCTCAGACCAGGCTTATACCTGGTATAATAACCTTGAGCTAGGCTCTGTTGGTTCCTCGGTGGACTTGGTTGCCCCATTTCATAAGAAATTTTTCATCGCCGAAGAAGCCTACACTATTTTTGACTTGGGCAGAGAACATCAAGGTCATTCTGAAGAACTTGTTGATTATGTGCAAAGGTTTCGAGAGCTGGTGATGTCTTGCACTGAGATAGTCACTGAAGATAAATTTGTTCAACTCTGCATCAATGGGATTATACCTAAGTATAGGATTCATCTGAAAAACTTGGGTATATCAAGTTTTACCAGATTATATGAATCAGCTCGAAGGACAAGTGTCTTGATGCCAAGTCCCAGCAAGAAGATTGGGAAAAAGACAAATGAAAGTGCCCTAGTCGAAGAGAGTCCTTCTCCTCATGTCATAGCAGCTTATGCTACTAGGGATGCTGAGGAGGTACCATTAGACGCAGAGGCTGGGGTAGAGGTAGGAGGAGAGGAGGCCCCACTAAAGGGGGCAGAGGAGGAGGCATGAGAGGAGGCTGGACCATTTGAGGTTCTAGAAGGAGAGACAGACCCATGGGAGTCAGGACCATCTGAGGTTCCTGAGTATACAGAGGGGAGGGATCTTGAGGGGGCTTACATGGAGTATACTGCTACTCCTGTGATACACGTTGACCAGGATCCACCCTACCAGATGTCATATCAGGATTACATGTATCTCCGGGATTCAGTTGACCACCTCCGAGGTGATATGACAGACTTACAGAGAGAGGTTAGGGTCACTCAGGATCTCCAAAGGCAGACTTATGAGATGATGACCCATATGACAGACTTAGAGAGGGAGGTTAGGGTCACCCAGGATCTGCAGAGGCAGACTCATTAGATGATGGAGCAGTTCTTCCAGCAGGGATTTTTCAACCAGGAGCCCCCACTTCCACCACCATTTTGAGTCTCATTCAGGTGATATTTTTCATTTCTTTTTATAGGAGTTCTTTTTGTTATAGGATTTCTTTTTGCTATTTTGTTTAGGATTTATAGGATTTCCTTTTATTTTTGTTATCTTTTTATAGGATTTTTATTTTATTTAGTTTAGTTTCTTTGCATTTTTATCTTATTTATTGTTTAGTTTAATTTCCTTTCCAGGTTGCTACTGTTTTGTGCTGTTACTGGGTAATTCTGCAGAATTGCGATCGAGCACACCCCAGGTGTGATTGATCGCAATTTCACAGACCTGTAGTTTTTGGCTTGTAAACAGTATTTCCAATATTGTTTGGTGTTCAATGCTTATATATGATGTTCCTTTGAGTGTAATAAGTATTATATTTGGTCTTCATGATATTGCACTCTTAGGAATAACATAATTTCTATATGTTTGTGGGTAACATTCTGTAAACCCTTACGAGACTTCACTCGTCGTCTAGGGTAGCCTAGGTGTTTAAAAGGCTTGTTGCATATGCTAAATGCAGTCGTAGATCCCAATGAAACGAGGATATAGCTATTTTTATTTTTCTTGTTTTTATTAGTTTCTTTGATAGTTTGTTGAGTGTGTATAGGAATAAAAAGAAGAAGAGGACATCACAGTGCTGGCTTCTTGGACTTCAGGCTTCCTCCCATCTTGACCTTGCTGCTCTAAGGTTCCACTGGGATAATCTAAATGTCGGGTACCGCCTAAGGGAGAAGTCGTTAGTCATAAATACTACCCCTTTCTGATGTAACAACTCGGTGACTAAAAATGGGAATGGGAGTTTGATCGAGTCTGCATGCAAAACTCTCCTAAAGACTAACTTATCCCAAACGGTCCGCATCTGTTCCCATATGAATATAGGAACAGAGATTCAATAGCCTCTATAAAAGGCATAAAGAGGATCCAAGAAATCCCCCCGTCTCTGGGTCTTGTACCCAATGGGGCACACATTTTTCTGGAACACTGTATCAATGAACCAAAGACGAGGGAGTAGTTGGGACCGAGCTGTGCAGTTGCAGTGTGCATCAGCATACCGCCCCTCACACATGTCATCAACTACGGTCTGAAGCTGAAGATCAGATGGGAACGGCTCAAAACGGGGAGTACCGTCTCATTGAAGGGGGCTATCTAATGGACATCTTGAAACAGCCACAATATCTTCATAGAATATGGTCATACTGTCCCCATCCACAGAAGAAGAAAGGACACCATCGTTGTTGAAGTGCATGTTCTGATAGAACAAATGCACATGACACCGATGGGCCACTTCCCTAGTGGGAGAGAACAAAGCGGATAACCCCCTTCTTCGTAATGCCTTTACGGCCCACTTAGTATCGAGGTTATGCTTAAATTTTTCCTTCATCTTAAACTCCGTCTCAGGGTTCAGTTCATGGTGTCTCCAAGAACCTGTGAACTCACTACGGATGGATGATCTAACCAAAATATGTAGGCTAAGGTATAATATGGACAAAGGCCTGATCTGGGCAGGTACAATTGATTGCAAATGTGCGATCGATCTGGGTATAGGCAGATCTGAAAAGAAACAGGGCTTTGTAAGAAAACCCTATCCAAATCTAGATCTAGCACAAATATAAGCCTAAAAAGATGGAATCTAAATCAAGGAGAGAGTCTAAGAGTACCTGGAATGAGAGAGAGAGAGAGAGTTGATGCGCTCGATCAGAATGAAGAAAGCCTAAGAGAAAAACCCTATAAAGACCTAACTAAGCAGTTCACGTGGCTGTCTACGCGATTGCGCTAGATCGCAATGCAGCAGACAGAACTACCCAGAATCTGAACTATCCTAATCTAATTCTAATCTAATTCTAACCTAACTAGGATTGGGATGCCTCCCACCAAGCGCTATGTTTAACGTCTTCAGCCAGACAGTAGAGTCACATATACAAACTTACCACGCCATCCTTCTCCACAACCTCTTTCAAAGTTGGATCTACTCTTCCGTGCATTATCTCACTAGTATTGGATTTATCTTTTACGTTCATAGAATGTAAGCACAGGAAGGGTGCAGATCCCTTTAAGTCCACTACCTTCCCTCTAATGTCCATCCCAGAGCCACTAGACATTCCCAATGGTATACTCTCCAAGCTAAAGGCAATACTTGATGGGGGAGTGTCAGGTGGTTCTCGATAGACATAATCGAGTGTAACCGAAGGTGGTTTCAACTCGATAGGATGTGGTGACTCCACTAAGTATCCACGAGGTGTGCTAGGAAGGGCAGGTGGTGGTTCTACCTTAGGATTCCGTAGAGGATCTAATGGAATACATGTGGAGAGTACGTCCTCTAACGGATCCTTAGATGGAATCAATGAGAATGCTTCCTCTAATGATTCAGGCATGGGTTCGAGGTCCAAGCAATCCCCGTCACCTATATTATAAGGTTGGGAAAGTGAGTTTTCAATAAAGAAACACTCACTTGCATCCGGGGAGTGGGACTTATTGAAAATATTCAAATTAACCCATAGGTTTCCAAAAGATAACTCCATCACTCCCAACCTACAGTTTATATGAGCATTGGTTGTAACTAAGAATGGACGCCTGAGGATTATGGGAATGTGCCTATCAGGATTTAGGACAAGTTTTGTATCAAGAATTATAAAGTCCACTGGAAAGTAGAACTTGTCCACATGTAGGATAACATCCTCAACAATTCCTCAAGGTTGCTTTAGAGATCGATCAGCCAATTGCAAGACAACCGACGTAGGTTTTAGTTCCCCCAAACCTAGTTTCAGATACACCGAGTAAGGGAGCAAGTTCACACTTGATCCCAAGTCAAGGAGGGCTCTCTCAATGGATGGTCTCCTATGAGACATGGAATAGTAAGAGCACCTGGATCCTTGTACTTAAGAGCAATGTGATGCTGGATAAGGGAGCTCACTTGCTCGGTGAGACGGACCTTTTTAGGAATGCTACTCCTAGTTCTACGTTTTTGAGTGCACAGGTCCTTAAAAAACTTGGCATATGAGGGAATCTGTTGTATAGCATCAAGGAGAGGAAGATTGATTTTAACTTGTTTGAAAGAATTCATCATTTCTTGAATCTTCTCTCCTTGTTTCCCAAAATAGGAGGGCTCTTTAAGTCACTTAGGGAATGGAGCCCGAGGCTCATATGGTATCTCAACAGTGGGAGTGGTTGAAGAAGGAACTTCATCACTCACTCCCTTGCCCCTTTCCTCTTCTGATATTCTAGGTGGCTCCCTTTTCTCACTCACCACCTTCAATGGAGTGTCAATCAGCTCATCTCTATCCTCCCCCACTCTAGTAACTACTACCCTCCCACTTCTCAACACGGTGATAGCCTGGACTTGTTCATGTTGATGTTGGGGATTGTTGGAAGCATCCCCCATCAACCATGTACTGTCCCTTAGGATTAGTCACCAGCTGAATCGGTAGCTTACCCTCCTCTCTCATATTTAGTGCATTAGCTATCTGACCCATTTGGGTTTCTAGCTTTGTTATACCTTGAGTGTGAGAATTCAAAAATTGAGAGTGAGCTTCTAGGTTGCTAAGAGCAGCTAGAACCTTTTCCTCGAATGCTGAATTCTTAGAAGGAGGGGGAGCTTATGGATATTGTTGAGGAGGGGGTCGATAATTTGATTATGGACGAGCTTGGTTGTACATTCCATAAGTTGGTGATGACTTTTCCATGGCTGGAGCTCGCCATGAAAAATTCGGATGATTCCTCCATCCCGGGTTGTAACTGTTGGAGTATGGATCATTACCCGGTCTGGAGAAGGCAGCATTGACATTCTCATTAGACATGTCAGAAAACTGTCCCGAGGAAGGAGAATCTCTAGTATGGTGTGAGGGACTATAGCATAGTGCACATAGTTCATTCGGGATGGACATATGAGGTGGAGTAATAGGGGCAAAGCCAGCTGCCATAATCTAGTCTAGCTTTCGTGATAATGCGTCCACCTTACTAGTCACATCCGATGAATTAGTCACCTCAAAGACATTTTCAGCCTTAAGGCTCGGTGCCCTCCTACTAGCTGAAGCATGCTGTACAAAATTTTCACATAGATTCTCGAAGAGAGTTCATTCTTCATTCTCACTTTTAAGCATAAAAGTACCACCACATAAGGCATCCACCATCTGCCTATGTGGTTCACTTAAACTGTCATAAAAGCATTGTACAAGCTGCCACTTGGGAATTTGA
>JAUPMG010166198.1:0-10693 GCA_031762675.1 Pachysandra terminalis | reverse complement strand
CAAAGAGATTTTTTTCGTCAAAATCAATCTCTCTCTCTCTCTCTCTCTCTCTCTCTCTATATATATATATATATATATATATATCTTCATTCCAACCAAAAACACAAAATATTCAAATCGATTTTAAGTTTTTTTTTTTTTTCAATGAAAGCCATTGAATCATTCTATGTTTTTTCCTCGTTCATTCGAATTAAAACAGCTAAATAAATCATTTCCTTTTGTTTCCTTTCATCACTTCTAATGTTTGAGATTTTCAACTCTTTTATCTTTAAAATTTTCTGATTTAATTCGTCTTCAACTCAATTCTTTTTATCTTCTTCCTTTAATTCAAACCAAATTCTTCACCTCATTTTTTTCGGATTTCTTTTTATTCAAATCAAATTTCTAAAGTACTCGTTCTCATCTTCTGCTTTTTTTTTTTTGAGTAACCAAATTCTTCAACATGTTATTTTATTTTTTTTCACGCAACCTAAATTTTGAAATCAATGGAGTTCGGGTTGACTGTGCTTGGGTTCAGTTCGGGTTGGGCTGGGTTCGGGCCAACATATTTTAGTTCGGGCTGAGCCCAAACTGGTTAGAACCCGGCCCAACCCGCCTCACTTACAGCTCTAATCAGATGCACCCTCGGGTTTCGTTTTGATTGCGAAGTAGTTCATGGGAAACTAAAATTCTTTGATGTAGTTCTAATAGGAATAGGTGTTTATTTTTTTTCCTTATTTAAATATTATTACGGACTGCTATCATGTTCTCATAACCTGTAGCGTACGTGAATTCAAGAACGATCACTGAGAAGTTATGTTTCCACCAATCTTGCCTCCGTCTCTTCCATCTGATCTTTCACTAGATTCTCATAGTTCTGAATTTTTTTCTTTTCTTTCAGTTCTGATCATTGTTCTCGTAGTGATTCTTGTATGCATAATATATTGCTTCCTTATGTGGAAGTACGATGATTTCAATAACAACATAGTAGAAAGAATACGAAGTCGAGGTCGAGGTCGAGGTTCTGAGTTGCCTGCGCATGTACTCGGTAACAACATAGAAGAAAGAATACAAGGCCGAGGTTATTCTGAGTTACCTTTGCATGTCCTCGCCATTAAAGTTGAGGTTCCCATGGAGAAAAATTCTTGCAACTTAAAGATGACACGGCTTTGGATTGCGTGATTTGCTTGGACGCTGTTGAAGAAGGAGAGATTTGTGAAGTACTTCCCAAGTGCAACCATTGGTTCCACAAGCATTGTATCGATCAATGGTGGTTGAAATCCAATACTTGTCCGATTTGTCGGATTCCTCATGTGCTTGCAGTAGAAATTCTAGTATAATCTTTTTACTTTTTTTTTTTTTTTTTATCATTTTCTGAAATTTTGTTTATGTATTTAAAGTAATCTTAATTTAATATGATGTTTTCCCTTTTTTTTTTTTTTTTTTTAATGAAGCAAACACAAAAAAACAGGGAAAAAAATAAATTAGAAACCATGGTTTCTGAATAAGGTTACTAATTTCTTTAAGGAAAAGCATTTGATTAAATTATAAATTAGAAGTTGGCAACAAATCTATAAGCCAAACAATTATGACCACTCGAATCTTCAATTTCCGTCCGAGATCAAGGCTTTCTGTTTCATGGAATTAGAGATGGATAAGCTTAATTCACTGTCTCTTCTCGATGCACGTTATTTAGGTCGGGTTCTTAAGAGATTTCAGGGTTTCATATGAGGAACCCATTAGGGTTTCGTGCTTTTGATTTTCTGGAAATATTTAGGTTAGAGCATTGTGTGGGAAATCTGAGGCCGAAGGTCGAGTATCTGGTGGTGAAGGAAATCAACAAGAGTATTAGGGATTTGAAAGTGTCTGCACAGTACTTCGCGACTTCGCATTCAACGGTTACACTAAATTGACGTTTCCAAGTATAAAGAATTTTTTATGATCCTATGTGTTAAGTGCTTAAACAAATGAGTTTCCACAAGTCTTGGAGCTTTTAGAACGACAATTAAGCACGTAACAGTTTGGGAAAAAAGGAATAGATAGGATTGTTAATATCAACTTAGCAGATTAGGGTTGTTAAACTGTTAAATATATGAACTGGTCAAGCAAATTCAAGACAAGAACTACTTTTCCATAAATCCTCAGGCCACCTTCCCCTTGGATCGAGAGCCTAGTGAATATGAGCTACGCACTATCTCTAACAGTTTTTAAATGTAGATCGGTCGATGTGTGAGCGATTTTGAGGCAGGCGATTGTGTGATTCCCAATATCGAAGGATCCGTTGCTGAATCAGAAATATTGATTTTACGCGTCAACAAAACTTTAATATAAAACAACTAGAACATAAGTTAACATACAACTTAGAAGGTAAACCTTCTAACCTGAAAGACACAAAGTAATATGAACAAAGAATGTACAAAACCTATGGCGGTTCCTTGGGCTCTGATTGTGGGATGTGACTATACTACTTCACGGGTGCACAGATCAGCATGCAAGAGACTATTGAGAGGGGTTCCGTAAATCTCCCGATTGGGATTCCATCGTTACCGATTAGAGAGATCTTCTGAGAGAAACTTAATTTGAAGTAAGAAGTAGGTGCAGCAGGATTCTTGCAGAAACTAAGGACTAACTAATGATCACTGGGAACAGAGACTAAGCTATGTATAGCTTTCGAGTTGATTTGCTGTGGAGAGCTTTCTTTGTTTCTAAGCTATTGTATTTATAGCTTTTGAAGCTAGTAGCCTTTTTGATATGAGATTTCCTTCTTTTGCCACAAACAAGTAGTTGTAAAAACTATATTTGAACCTTTAAAAGATATTACCATGTGCCATCTTCATGATATGACATGTGTAAATAATAACTACATTGAAGCCTTAATGCCTTCTGCCATGTGTCTTCTTCAAGATATGACATGTATTGATAGTTATAATGACTACATTAAAGCCTTAATGCCTTCTGTCACGTGTCATCTTCAAGATATGACATGTGTGGATAGTTTTAATAACTACATTGAAGCCTTAATGACACATGTCTCTTACCACACGCAATTAATAACTAACCTCAACTTTCTGTCTCATGTAGTTCAGTTATTCTAATGGGCAACTCTTTACCATCTTGCTCCTCGGCCATGTGCTTGACAGTAATTATAGACGTCTGTCATATATCTTCTTATCATTATGCCACGTGTCATAAGATCTATGGCCGGCGTTCCTTGCCTGATCCCTCCTTTGGTCTATGGTTGACCATTGACCATGGTCAACCTTTCTTTGGTCGAGATACCGATCTTTCGACCGACCTCGATCACGGTCAATATAGTTATCGTCGAAAGGTGATGCGACTGACCATTGATCGTGGCCGGTCGATCGATTCCCGATCGTGACCAACTTTTCATCACAACCATTTTGACTTCTTTTCCAATCGAAATCACTTCGATCGTGACCATGATTGGTCTTTTTTGTGAAGTCATGTACTGATTCGTACCACATAGTAAAATTTGATCCATTGGTGATATTTGTGAAAATATGGCCTAAACAGAAATAGGTTGGCGCAAACCCAGCCCAACCCGATTCAAACTAAACCTATTGAGCCCCCTAACCCAACCCAACCCGAACTCAATTTTTTGAGTTCGAGCTTGGTTCGGGTTGGCCCAAATTAAATTAAAGGACTGGAAAAAATTAAAAAACAAAAAGGAGAAAAAAATATTTTTGTGAAGGTAATATAACAATATATATATTGGTCGGGGGCACATTTAAAAGAATAAAAGAAGTTACAGCCCTACCTAAGATGGAAGCGGATCCTTTGTTAGATGCTATGTCACACAATCCGTGTGACAAGGGGGTAACGTCTCCAATCCGTAGATTTGACTTTATATGACTAAAGTAATATTAGAAAAGTAATGGGGTTTTCTTATAATTTTTATATAGTGTGCAGATTAGAGTAAAACTGTAAAAATAAAGAGGTTTGCTTGTAATTTGTTAGGGGTTTTTATGTAAAGAAAAAAAAAACAAATTTGTTTTATGCTGAAAATAAGGTTAAATTGAGATATTTTTTTGTATTACTTTCTTTTTAAGGTTAAATTGAGATATTTTTTGTATTATTTTCTTTTGTTGTATTCTGGGTTGAGTGTAAGAATGAAAATTGAAATATTTTTAATCATGAATTATAATTTGTATGTATATATACAATATATATACAGACGCTTTGTAAACGTTTTGGACTACAAGTTATTTTCAAGTTTGGCGCTCTCACGATTTCGCTCCCGCACCCGTTCGGCATTCTGGTGACTTAGGTTAGGAGCCTAACAGGGTTTGTCCTGTTAGATGCACAGGAGATGGACACATGTCCACAGAGGCCCACCACTAAAATTGGTGACCGGCCATATTAAAAACCCTAGAAAAGGGTAAATCCTAAGGGGCCCACTACATTAACCAGATTGGCAAGTCACTAGTTTTAGTGGTGGGCCCCATGGGCACGTGTCCGTCGTATGCAGCTAACAAGAAAAGCTAACAGAGGATCCGACTCCACCTAATATGTTTGCATGAAATCAAAGGGTGAGGATCTTCTGTGAACTAATTCACAGGAGTTCCTCTTGTGATGTGAAGACACGATCAAAAAATGGCCAAAGTTACTACAACATGTAACGGTTTTGTTGTTTGGAAAAATTACACTTTGACTCCTGAGGTTTTTGACCCTTGCAGATGGTCCCTAAGGTTTTTAAAACTATATTGACACTCCTCCTTAATGTGAGTTGACCGTCAATGACCTTAAAACTATTATTCATGTGATGGAAAATATGCAAGTACATATTTATAATTAAGATAAAATAAACAACTCCAATCATGTAAATTATGTAATTAAGGTGGCGTTTGGCCCGACTTGTGCTTATGGATTAGCATTTATTTGATAAGTGGTCAATGTGATCACTTATCCACAACAACAATAAATGTTTACTTGAAGCAAATTGCGTCTGGTAAAAACATTTATTTAAGTGCTTATGAAAGTTTAGGGCTAAAATAGGTATTATAAAAATATTATTAAAGTTTAAAAATAACATTTATTAAGTTCTTATAAAAGTTCAGAGTAAAATAGGTATTTTAAAAATATTACTAAAGTTGTGAAATAGCTTAACGCATAAAAACTTGGGAGAATCTGCTCTCAATAGCTTTTCCTTATGAGTAGCCTTCCTCTACTGCTGCAATAAGTGCTTCCAGAAGCAATGCCAAACGGCGCCTAAGAGATCAAGACCTGACGTTTCGCCCCCAATACGTCCAGCCTACTTCACATCTTCGCATTCAAGATAAAAAGTCAATACACAAGCCCTGTTCTTATGCACAGAACCATTCATCATGCAAGAGTTCATAACTACCAGACCCTTGTTTTTAGAAGAAGAAAAACCTCTGTTTTTAGAATAATAAGAACAAAATATTAAACCCCTAATATTTTTAGAAGAAAAAAAATACCTGATGCAAGATTGATATTCTCCTTCGGTTCGTCTCCTCTATCTCTTGCGAGCCCAGTTAAAAGGCCTACTTGCGAGTATATTTGAAACCCAATACTATTATCACGCTCCAACATCACACTTGAATCGTTGATCAAATAAAGAAAAAGAAGAACACAAGAAACGATTGATGAAAACAGACTACTTATCAACAAGAACACCTCAAGTTCAGATGGATTTGAGAAGATGAAAGTGAAGAATCCCTCCGACTGTAGGTTAGGTTTTATAGTAGTAAAAATTAAGGGTCTAAATCTTTCTTTAGTCGAGAGACTAAGAGGAGTATTTTAGACTTAAATTTGAAACACCTTGTTTAAAAATAACTTGATTCTTTATTAGGGGTAAATCAGTCCATAACTCACTCTCGTTAAATGACTGTGTCAATGTAATTTAAAAAATCCGAGGGCGTGTCTGACTGCAAGTGTTTCAAACCTCAGGGGGATAATTTTGCTTTTTTTTTTTTAACGAATTTTATCATGCCCTGATAACCTGTATCGCACGTGCATATGAGATGCACCCTCTTTGGGTTTGGTTTTGATTACCAAGTAGTTCGTGGGAAACTAAAATTCTTTGATGTAATTGCATTCTATTAAGAATGGTATTCTTTTTTCGTTATTTAAATATTATTACATGATTTTATCATGTTCTCATAACCTGTAACGCACGTGAATTGAAGATCGATCACTGAGAAGAAGTCATGTTTCCACCAACCTTGCCTCCGTCTCTTCCATCTCTTTCAATAGATAAATCTCAGAGCTCTGATTATCCACTTCTGATCTTTGCAATTATCGTAATTATTCTTTTTAGCCTAATATACTTCTTCTTTGCTATTATGAGGGGGTGCCATGCACATAACAACATAGAAGAAAGAGGTCAAGTTCATGGTCGAGGTTCTGGGGAGAGCATTTCGTCTGTCTAAAAAGCATGGAATATTTGCTACACCCTGCGTTGCAAGCATTGCAACGCAGGGTGTAGCAAATATTCCAGACAAAATGCTCTCGGTCCAAGAGCATTTTGTCTAGTCTAAAATGCTCTCGGTTCGAGAGCATTTTGTCTAGTCTAAAATGCCTGGAATATTTGCTACACTATGCATTGCAATGCTTGTACCTTAGTTATAATGCAAAGTACAAGCATTGCAACGCATGCAAGGTACAAGCATTGAAACTCATGGTGTAGCAAATATTCTGGTCTAAAAAGCCTGGAATATTTGGTACACCCTGCGCTGCAATGCTTGTACCTTAGTTATAATGCAAGGTACAAGCATTTCAACATATGTTGTTACCTCTGCATGTCCTCGGTAACAACATAGAAGAAAGAATACGAAGTCCAGGTTGACGTTCTGAGTTACCTTTGCATATCCTCGGTAACAATATAGAAGAAAGAATACGAGGTCGAGGTTCTGAGTTACCTTTGCATGTCCTCGATAACAACATAGAAGAAAGAATACAAGGTCGAGGTTCTGAGTTACCTTTGGATGTCCTCCCTATTCGAGTTGAGGGTTCCCAGAGAGAAAAATACTTGCAACTAATAAAAGACATGGCTTTGGATTGCGTGATTTGCTTGGACGCTGTTGAAGAAGGAGAGATTTGTGAAGTACTCCCCAAGTGCAGCCATTGGTTCCACAAGCATTGTATCAATCAATGGCGGTTGAAATCCAATGCGTGTCCGATTTGTCGGATGCCTATTGTGCTTACAGTAGACATTCGAGTATAAATTTTTTCCTTTTTTTGTCTGATCATCTTCTTAAATTTTGTTTATGTAAAGTAGCATTTTTTATTTTTTTTTTTAGGTTTAGGGTTTTTGTCTTAATGATGCACACACCGAAAAGGGGAAATTTTTTTTTCAGAAACCATGATTTAGCAACTGAAACAGGTTTTCTAATTTCTTTAAGGCGTGTTGCTTAGACTTCTAATTAATATGGTGGCATCTGCTTATAAGTTTGATAAGTGAAGTCCAATTAATGAAAGCGATTGATTAATTTACAAATTAGAAGTTAGCGAGTGTGGTGTGCAGTTGCGAGAAGAAGACGGCAATAGAGGAGTAGGCTATGGCTAAGCCAAACAATTATGAACACTGGAATCTTCAATTTCTGTCAGAGATCAAGGCTCCTGTGTGTCATGGAATTAGAGATGGATAAGCTTAATTCACTAGCTCTTTTTAATGCTCGTTATCAAGGTTAGGTTCTTAAGAGATTTCAGGGTGTCCATATGAGGAACCCGTTAGGGTTTTGTGCTTTGATTTGCTGGAAATATTTAGGTTATAGCATTGTGTGGGGATTCTGAGGCCGAAGAAAATGAAGATGAGTATTGGGAAATTGAAAGTGTTTCCATAGTACTTCGCGTCCAAGCTGAAAAAAAAAGGGAAGTGAGATTTGGTATAGAAATTGCTCATTATATTTCTTAATATGCTTTTTTTTTTCCCATGTTCTTTCTCTGAGATTATTATATGGTTTCAAAGTATAAAGAATTTCAATTTTTTGAATAGTTTGGGAAAAAAGGAATAAATAGGATGGTTAATATATATATATATATATATATATATATATATATATATATTTACTTTTTTTTTTGGGTTCCGGTCAGTCTGGCGGGGATCCGTTTCTTTTGGTGAAAGAGAGTTTCCGACGAAATGGTTTCAGTTCAACTCTTTCACCTCCTCACTGAATTTCTGAATATTTGTTGGTATGTTAGGAGAGTTAGTAGGGGCATGTGTGTGGTTCCATGAGTTTTTAACAATATGCATGAAGGTTGGATCTCTAAAGCAGGCTATCTCAAGTTTAAAAGGGTGCTTACCTCGCGGTGGGGGTGGAAAACCGTTTGAGTCAAGCAGCAAAGGGCAATGGTCCGAGTGGGTTTGTGGCAGATGTTGGACAATAGCTTCAGGGAACCGCGCTCTCCATTCTGTGGTTATGAAGACACGATCAAGGTGTTCGCGGATGTTGCCCAGGCCTTCCTGCATGTTGCTCCAATTATATGAAGGGCCTGAGAGGCCCATGTCCATCAGGTTGCAGTTGTTAATACAGTTCTGAAAGTGCCTGCGGATAGAGCTCTCTCCACTGCAGCCACCTTTTTGTCAACAGTCGAAATGGTAGCATTGAAGTCACCCAGGATCTCCCAAGGAAGAGATTAGGGAATGTGATCCTTAATTGTTTTCAGTTCTTCCCAAAGGGTCCTGGTTTGGGCGTTTGGACTGCCATAGATCATTGAAATGAACCAGTCCTCATTTGCTGCTCCTGTGCGAATGGTACTATATCGATCTGGACATCTTCTCCTTTCCATACTAACCACAGACCGCCCGAGAAGCCTCTAGTTTCAACAGTGAAAGGATTTGGAGAGTCGA
The DNA here is from genome assembly GCA_031762675.1 of Pachysandra terminalis. Lineage (NCBI taxonomy): Eukaryota > Viridiplantae > Streptophyta > Magnoliopsida > Buxales > Buxaceae > Pachysandra > Pachysandra terminalis. Next base: position 1,881 of record JAUPMG010166198.1, on the reverse strand, counting down.
TCTTTCTGATCACCTCGTCTTTCCGGTGACCACTGATGCGCGGTTCCACAATAACCAGAATTAATGGGTTTTGCTTATGGATCAGATCGCTTACTATCGCCAATAAGGCTAGTTGGTGTTGGAGTTTGATTTTAAATTCAAAATGGTATTTAATTGAAAACGCTTCCTTTATTTAATTGAAATTTCGTTTTTGTAATATATGCTTTAAAAGGGACAGTTTTGTAATGAATTTAATTGTGCAGCCGTTTGGGCCATTTAAGTTTGGGTCATTTAAGGCCCAAACGGCTAGTTCTCTTGTGTGACTATATAAGGATGACCTCTCTTTCTTGTTGAGACACACTCAAGTTGTGAGCAACACAACTCAAGTAACAAAGTTTCAAGTTCATGAGCTCTCCTCTTCTTTTTTCTATTCTGCTTTTCAAGTTTTCTGCAATGTATGTCAGAGCAGAATTTTAATTTTTTTCAATGTTTTAGTCATCAAGTGCTACAACGTCTTCTTCGTCTTTAGTCCAGTATGACCGTGTAATTTATCGGAAAAGACAATTATTGAATCCTGGAAGCCAATTACTAGATCCGGTACACTGCAGATACAATCCAAAATGAAACGAATTTGATTTCAAAGATAGTTGCATCGTCATTCCTCGATTCATCAAAACAAATCATATCCTCCAACAATTGATCCCCAACTCCCCCTACAATTCCATTACATAGCTTCATGAGAAGAAGATGTAGTTGGGTCATACTTACCTTGCTCCTCGGCCAAAACTGCTGCGGTGGGGGCAGCATTGACCATGACTAGGCCTCCTTCATTCTGTCCAGTGTATTTGGTCGGAGCAGAATACCCACCATGGATTTGAATAGGAGAGCACTTATCGTCATGTCAACTCGTACCGTCTCATGTGATGTGAAGTCATTTCAGCACTTGGACTTGCTGGCAAGGTGACCGTTGGCAGCCTGTATCCTTGCCAGTGGTTGGATGACGTGTGCCTTTTGCAGTTTCCTCCTGATAATCCCATGGCACATTTGGGGTTTTGTAGACTTTTTAATTTTCGGGAACATATTAACTACAGCATTTTCATACACCATTTTTTACAATCAGGCTTATGATTGATTGATTTGGTTATATTAAAAAGCTTAATTTTTTTACTAATAAAATCACTTATAAATAAAAAAGACCAACCAAAAGCCACGCTGTGCACCTGTGTTGAAATGCTTGTACCTTTATACTGAAATGCAAGACAAGGTATAAGCATTTCAACACAGGTGCAGAAATCTTCAAGACAAAATTTCAGAAAAAATGCTCTCCTTGGTTGATAACCAAGCCTTTTTGGTGTGTACATGTGTAAGGTTTGATTCGTCCCTCTGTAAGCAACTGACGTCATGTTACCATTGTTATCTTCTCCGGAGCCGTTTCTAGTCAATACCGTTGTTGTTATGTATCTTCTCTTGGCATGGTTGTTTTGATCCTTGGAGGGAATCTTCTTGTTGAACCGCATCAATCGCGGCCATGCCGCAGTCACCTTCGTCAGAAGTGAGTAAACTATCCTCATTCAATTCATCTTCCTCAGCCACTGAACATACATCTATCTCCATTATTTAAGGAATACGTCTAATTCACATAATTTTTAGAAGGTCTATTTATGTGACACACTAGGGCCATCTAAGCAAATAAAATATGCATAATTGGACGGTCAGATCTAATCCGATCGGCGATCCAACAGAGAAAATCAAACATCATATCATATAAAGTACAAACATACAGAAATACACAAATTAAATTCAATACACTAATTTGTTCTTATCTAATTAGTAACCTAAGGGATTGGATTAGTGGTGCTCCTCATTCATTCCAGTTAGATTAATTTGTTCTTAATAACCTAA
>JAUPMG010166187.1:0-24359 GCA_031762675.1 Pachysandra terminalis | reverse complement strand
ATGATGTGTACGCAAAGCTGGACCCCAAGTCTAAGAAGAAAGGGTCATTTGGCAATGAGGTTTTTCCCTAGACACTTAAACTTTGTTATTTTAATTACTATTGTATTATATGTTTTACTATTGTATTTTATGTTTTAGTTGATTATGTTTAAAGACTATATTGGGTCATTTGGATCGGAGGCCACCATTGCTGTTAGGAAGAAGATGATGCCATGTAAGTTTTAGTCCAGTTTCTAGTTAAATTACTAGAATTCTTTTTTATTAGATAGATTTTTAATTTCTAGATTTAATGAACAGGTGAGTGGTGGCTCATGTATCGGACTACACTTCGATCTTTAGTTGTCCGGATCTTGATCCAGACTACATCATTCTCAGCTTGTGAGCGGAATTGGAGCACTTTTGCCCTCATCCATACGAAACAACGCAACAGATTGGCGTATAAGAAGCTGCAGAAGTTGGTTTTTTGTCACTACAACATGTGTTTGAGGATAAAAATGTTGGATGATGAGAGTTCGGGCACTTTATCGATTGATCCGGTTGACTTTTTAGTAGAGACGACTGATGATAATGACCCACTTTATGCGTGGGTTAGGACTTTTGAGTTGGACCGGGCCGATGGACGCCCTAATGAAGAGATAGCCAGAGTTACTGCAGAATTGGGGGTTGATGTGGATCGGGTTAGGGAGACAGCATATAGGGTATCTGATATATTTCCAGATACCCCATACGCTGCTACTGGATATGAGGATGATTCATATGGATGCCCTCCTGTTGTTCCAGGTGCTATCACAGTCACTACCGCGAGCCCAATACCCCCCATATGGGAGTATTGTTGCATATGACTCTTGAGGATTACCAGAGATATGTCTCCCAGTACACAGAGTGGTATCATCGGATGATGTCCTGGGCTCAATGCAACTACGTGGAGCAGTCATATTATGGTGTGGGACAACAAAAAGACGGAGATGATGCTGATGAGCCGGCTCGCCATTCACTTTGGATATGAGTGGAGCAGGCATATTCCTTGATTTCTATTTTAATGTTTTTTTTTGGTTGACTTATACATTCACGCTATAATTGATCATTTATGGAATCTCCAACTTATTATTGAGTTATCTTTTAATTTGACTTGCATTCTTTTAGTTTGAATTGCATGACATTTGATTCCTACTGTTATTTATCTGTCAGTTTGAATTACATTAACTTTCAGTTTGATTAAATTACATATAACATTTTTTTTACAGCTTACAGACCCGACAACGTGTAAGCTAACCCCCCTCACGTAATGACTTTTAATGTGTAGGTATTTTTTTTTTTTTTGCATTTTTTTAAGTATTTGGATGCATTTAGGCCTTAATTAGACATATTTAAAGTTTTGGGCCAAAAATCCATTAAAAACCCATGGTTTCCCCACATTTTCCTGACATTTCCCCCTATTTTCACCATGCCACCGACATGTTGCCGAAGTCACCTGGCGACATCGACATCATAAACGTTGGAAAGGACCTTAGCGATGATCTCATATAAACTGGTGGTAAGACTACTAGGCCTAAAATTATTAATATCATCCGCTCAGGCTTTTTAGGGATAAGGATAAAAAGGGTAGCATTTGTCGCTTTATGAATAATCCCACTCTAAACAAATTCACAGAAAACCTTCATTAAATCATCATTAATCACCTCCCAATTTTCCTGAAAATAACAAATTGAGAAGCCATCCAGACTTGGAGCCTTATCCCTAGCCAATTCCTAGACGGCGACCTTAATCTCCTCCTCAAACGCCCTCTCCAACTAAAGGCTAATCTCCTCCTCCAAACGTCCCTCACTCGTGCTCTTTAACACAAAATCAAACAATTTCTCTGACTTATACAATCGTGAATAGTAATCAGATAATGCAGAAGCGACTCCTCCTTAGTCTCCACTCTCTCCTCACCTAATCTTAAGGATAACATTTCATTCTTTTTCCTCCTCCCATTGGTCATTTTGTGGAAAAAACTAGTATTACCATCGCCTTCCTTCAACCATGGAACACAGGATTTTTGCCACCAACTAATCTCCTTTTATTTCAGCACGTCCTCCACTTCTTCCTTAATTTTTTTCCTCTTCTCCACCTCATCCCTACTCAAAGATTTCATCCCTTCCTCTCGATCAATCTCCACCATTTTACCCAGTAGTTTATTCTTCCTCTCCCCCACGACACCAAAAACCTCCTTGTTCCAACTCTTAAGCCTACCTCTCAAACATCTAAGGCCTCTTATGAACTTGAACCCTGCCCAACCAAGGTCTGCACCAATACACTCCTCCCACTAAGCCCTAACCGACGCCTTAAAATCAAGATGGGAGGGCCACATTTTCTCAAATCTAAAAGGGGATGGCCCTCTCTGTCTAGAGGTAGCGCTGATCTGAATGGGCCAATGGTCCGAAACGGTTCTAGCCAAAAGCCACTGATTGGTAAAAGGAAATTGCTCATCTCACCCTATGGACGCTAGGAATCTATTCAATCTACTATATACCAGATTACTCTGCCCATTTGACCAAGAGAAGTTCCCCCCATTCAACGGATAATCAACCAATTTACATTCCTTAATGACAGAAGAAAATTTTTTCATGCTTCTAGTAACTCTAGTTACACCCCACATTTCTCATTAGCAAACCGAGCTACGTTGAAGTCCCCAATTAAACACCATGCCCACTCAAACTTTCCTTTTAGAAGCTTAACTTCCTCCCAAAAGGCCGTTTGATCCCTAACTCTATCCGGGCCATACACGGCTGTAAGGGCCCACTCAAAGCCATCCACCAAACTCCTAAACTGAATGGACAAACTGAAACGACCCAGACAGACCTCACTACCGGACAACAAAAGCATATCCCATATCACAACAATACCCTCGGAGGCCCCAATCGAAGGCAAGAACTCCCAACCACGGTCCCTATCACCCCACAATCGCCTCACCAAAGCCTGATCAACCACCTCCTTTTTGGTTTCAATTAACACTAAAATGTCCGGTTGAGCATTCATACACAAGTCCTTAATCGCCTTCTTCTTCTCTACCTTACAGAGACCTCTAATATTCCAACTAAAGATCTTCATAAGACAACATCCTCTCCTCCCTCATGTCTACTCCTAAAAGTATCGACAGCTCTCTGAATAGGAACAGCTAAACCCTTACCATCCCGGACCTGGTCCAAGACACTAGACGCAAATACCGCCATTCTATCTACCTCCCCCTCCTCTCTATCCCCAAGTTTATCAGACCCGCTCATGATCTCAGAACACCCTGCTCCTTCATCGTAAAGATGTTGCAGGTCTGAATCCCCTAAATTTGCCTCTACCCCTACTACCTCCCCATCATCCCTCACACCTCCATCCACAATCTATTGACCATGAGAAACACAGTGAACCAGAACCCCTGCTTGTAACAGCTTCTTAGCCTTTGAAGATACAACAGGAGCAAGAACACTCTTTGTTGCAAAACAATTGTTAGCACAAATAGAATCCAAGGAAAGAGAAAGGGACTTCTTACGCAATGAGCGTTGCGACTTACCTGAGGAAGTAGGATACGGACTGGAAACAGAAGGACGCAGGGTCGGGTTGAAGGGACAACCTGTACTGAAGAATTCAAAGCAATAGTCACTGGACAACATTGTTTTCAGTTGACACCCACAGACAGAGACCCCAAAGGATTCGGCAACGGGCACTCCCACCACACCGTCTTTATGACCACTCGGCTCAATACCCATCTCCCCAATAACCTGTTATGCAGAATTTCTCACCATAGAATCCCTAGTCAAAAGGCTCTTTCTAGCATAAACCTTCTAAATCTGTCCCACCCCTTTGCTTGGTAAATCTGAACTGTGTTTATTTATGTTTTTGACGACGCTAGAAGCTACACCCTTACCGTAATCAACCTCCCCAGTCTCCAAAGACTTCACCCTCAAGCATAAATTCTTAACAGCCAATTCAATTGGTGCCAATGCCTGTTCCACGAGGGTCTTGAGATCCTGAACTGTTGATGACAACATCACCTCCATCATCTTGTGACCATCTAAAGAAGGCACTCCTTCGTTCAGTTTTTGAGGAAACTTCTCATCCCTTTGCGCCATTGCCTAATGAACATCACGATCCCCTTCCGATCTCAGATTCTTCCCGCCCTTTGGCGATAATCCTTCACCACGTGAGCTATTCCCACCAGAGTCTTGAGCGTAGAGAGGACCTGACTGCATCTCCAAGGAAGAGGGTCTAAACTCTACATCAGAACTAGTGGGCCTGCAGGCCCATCTCGATCGCGGCGTAATTATCTCGTCAATATTAGAGGTCCTCGGCCATGGCTTAAACCTTCATCCCCAGCCCCACACGACCCAGCCTTTTAAAGAGGTTCCTGGTTAATGATCGACTTACCCCTTTGAAGTAGCATCCCCCCTGCCCAACACTACAATTAGAACCCCCAGGCCTCAAAGCCACTTCCCCACGTAGGATATTACCCCCGCTCAAAGGGCCAAGCAGTATGGGCCCCACGACTCGTGAAGCACTAGGGCCAGCAAAGGGTGCAGCCTAGGACGCTTCACCCCTTATAGTACATAAGGCCTTATCCCCACCATTTGCTTTAGCAGCAACAACAGACAACTCCTTTTCGACTCCAGAGCATTGTTGAGCCAAAAGAGGTAAGGAATTTGAAATTCTGATCTCCCCAACCTCCTGCTGTACCTTAGGACCATGCAGTTGGCTAGGAAACTCTACCGAACCTCTAGCGCCGTCACTGCCATCCCTGCCACCAACTAGGGGATTGAGCCCACCTGCCCTACCACGTCCCCTCACCATAGCCATGTCATTATCTTCTTCGGCATCTAAGCCTTTCTCTGGCGATGCCCTTTTAGCAAGGATGAACACCCCAGCCTCGAATCTCCGGCCATCGAAAAGCCAAATAGACCTGGGAATTTTCCATGCGAGTTGGATGCAAACAAACATACACACCTTCAGAAAGCCATCTCCAACCTCCTTTGCCGACACCTTCGGGCTCGTGAGACCCCCAAAAAAGCCTCCATCACATTGGTAAAATTCTGCCTCCACAAATGCGCTCCATCCAAAGCTACAGAATGGTTCATCAAAAGAACCCAAGGGCTGTTTAGCCATCCTAGGCGGAAGAGAAAGGGCAACTTGAGGGGAACCGTCGGAAGAAAGGATTCGCGCATGGCCGACATCGACAACCCTGCTATTTTCATGGTCCGTCTTGCTCTTCAATGCCTGTCTCCCTACGATCGAGATAAAACTCCACCCTCCATCCATTGGCGGGAAGAACAAAGACCGACTCCGATTTTTATGGTCGACCGAAGAGACCTTCAACAAATCCCCTCTACGATTATGAGAGAATTCAACAATCAATACCTGCCTCTTGGATCTCAGGGAGCCCAACACTCTCGGCTTCCTCCCCCTACTGTCAATGGATGAGACCATCGTCCCAATCCAAACTAATTCTTCAATAGAAAGCCATGTGTTACCAAATGGTCTAGTCTCCGTCACCTTCAATAGAGACCGATCAACTTCAAAGAAGACACTTTGCGATCGACTCTCACCCTGATTCCACCTTGAAGACCACCGGTGCCCTCCATGGCTATAGCCAAAACAAGTTTCTCCTTACCCTGAACTGCATCCTAGCCCAATACTGCATCCTTAAATGACGATGTCGTCTCCTTCTGCTTCAAGAGATTTTTTGTCGATCCACTCCCCTCCAAACGAACTCCATTGCGCCCAACATCGTTCAAGGCGTTAACTATCTCTTCAACTGAATAACCGGCAGACAGAATATCGCCGATCACTACTTGTATTTCAAATTTCAAAATCTATAATCGTGATAAGTGGGCTGCCAAGGGGAAAGAGATTCGGTTGGAGCCCGAAGTCGGTGCTGGGCTGAAAAGGAGGCCGACACAATAGGGAATTACAATTACTTAACCGTTTAAACCGGACCTTAGCTTGTTTTTGAATCATGCTCTATCTCGGTAGGCCCAATGGGCTGCCTTTTCTTTTAAGGGAATCCGTCACACATGGGGAAGGGGTGTTTTTGTGCATGGGGAATGAAGAGTTAAGGGAGAAGAGCTCTGAGAGATCAAATGTGAAAGATGACGATTCAGCGGTGTTGCTATTGAAGCTAGGTAGACTGGAGGCTTTCGTGCCCGTAGGAGGGGTGTTCGAAGGTTTCGAATCGTGATGGGAGATCAAGAATGATTGCAACGATTCGCTATGTGGCATGGTATATCGGTGATAAACATTGAACAAGCTAAGGAGGTGGATTAGGGTCAAGTGGCAAAGGAAGCAGTGAAGGCAAAGTCAATTCACTCTAAGAACAATCCGCATTGATGCAAGTAAGTGAAGAGTGGGCTTTGAGCTCTCCATCATAGGTGTGACTTAATCTCGACTCGTAAGTTAGTTTTTATCTCTTCTTGGCATTCCCTCTTTTGTCTACCTTTCTCCATTGTTTTCATTTTTGAATCCTAGAAAATTCGGAATGAGGGTCGGTTTCTTCGATGGGGATGGTAGAAGTTCTTGTGGTATGTTGCTGGGTGATAAGGATGGGGTGCTGGGGGATGATCCTTGGGTAAAGGGTGTGGGTCTGATAGGTTAGAATTGGGAAATGGTGGTGCTTAGGGATCAAAACAAAAATGAGGTGTGTGTGGCTGAACCTCTGGAAGTCTTACTGCCAAGGGATGTGCTGAGTTTAAATAGAGGGCTGAATGATCAGCGTATGGATATGGTAGAGGTGAACCATAGTGCGAATGGAGGTAGAGGAGGAAAGGGTCGGGAATGGGAGGAGGGGGACAGGAACCTGAAGAGTGCATCAGAGATTTTGGATTGGGTTTTGAATAAAATCATGAATTTTAAGACGTTTCTGCATGCGTCTTGCAAACGGTTTGAAGATGAAACCCTGGTTTTGTTTGTGGCTATTGAACAGCAACAGAGGAGGGAGGTAGAGGTTAGTAGGAAAATGGGAAGGGAATTTTAGAGGCTTACTTGGAATATGTCTAAACCTATTAGTGCGAGTAGCTCAAGGAGTGTGGGTGAAAGGCTTGCAGGTTAGTCTTGGTATCCAAATGATGCTTAAGATGGTATCTTGGAACGTCACGGGATTACGTGCTTTAGATAAAAGGGTATTAATTAAGAAGACCTAGAAACTTTGGCTACCAGATGTTCTATTATTGTAAGAGACTGAGGTGGAGGATAAGGAGGCTAAACTGGTGTCAGATGTTTGGGTAGATGGGGGGGTCGAATGGGTTCTCAATGCTGTAGTAGGGGCTTAGGGAGGGGGGGTGGAGATAGCTTGAGTGGAGGCGAGGGTGTTTGAGTTGGTTTCGGTGTGCAAATGTGCTTTGTTTATCTCAGTCATAGTTAGATCTTTAGATAAGAATGAAGTGTGGCTACTGAAAAATGTCTATGGGCCGAAGGAGGGGACCCAAACTGAGTGTTTTTTGAAGGAGCTGCATGAGGTTAGAAAGAAGTGGAAGATCCCTTGGTGTGTTGGTGGGGATTTTAATGTGGTAAGATTTTATTCGGAGAGGAAGGATTGCATTCGTATTTCAAAGCACATGAGGAGTTTCTCAGATTTTATTAATGATAATGGGTTGGTGGTGTGCCATTGATAAGGGGATTTTACTTGATTTAGTAATCATTCTAAGTCAAAGTTAAACAGGTTTTTGGTATCCTTGGGTCGGGAGGACGTGTTTTCATTGATGTTGGCCAAGTTATTACCACGACCCACATCGGACCATGTACCTATTATGTGGGAGTGCTCAATGGGTTCAAGTAGGGCAGCCCCTTTTAGATTTGAGAACATAAGGTTAGAAGAGAAGAGCTTCTTGTCCAAGGTGGAGTTCTGGTGGAATAGTTTTTGTATTTGTGGGCATCCTTGCTTGCTTTTTGTGAAAAAACTGAGGGCCTTCAAAAGGGAGATCAAAAGATGGAATAGTGAGGTTTTTGGAAGGGTTGATGAGAAGCTTAATGTCATCTTAGAGATGGTTGGGGAGTTGGATAGGAAAGAGGAGAGGGTGGGGTTAAGCAATTAGGAGTGGGGGATTTGGGAGCCCCACAAGATGGATTTCAAAAAGTTGGCACGACTGGAGGAGGTTAACTGGAGACAGAAATCCAAAGCGTTATGACTCTAGTAAGGGGATAAGAATATTAAGTATTTCCATAAGGTGGCCAATGCTTGGAATGGAATAAACCAGATTTGCAAGGTGGAGGTTGATGGTGTTTTGTTAAAGGAGGAGTTCAAGGAAGCTGTGGGAAAATATTATGCCAAATTGTTCACGGAGTTGGCATCTTTCAGGCCAGGATTGGATGGGCTGGATTTCCCGATGTTAGAAGAGGAGAGAGATGTGTTAGTGAGAAGTGTCTAAGAAGAGATCAAGGGGGTGGTGGACCAATTTGATGGAGATAAAGCACGGGGTCCACATGATTTTACCTTGGCTTTCTACAAGAGATGTTGGGGCATTATCAAAGGGGACTTAGTTAAGGCTGTTGGGGATTTCATGGATAGATGTGCAGGTGCTACTCTCATTTCATTGGTCCCAAAGAAAGAGGGGGGGTCTTAAGTTTGAAAGACTTTTGTCCTATCAGTTTGGTTAGTAGCTTCTACAATATCCTATCTAAAGTTCTTGCCAATAGATTGAAGAGGATGTTGCCTAAGATTCTGTCTAAATCCCAATTTGCGTTTATTGGGGGAAGATGATTCTAGATGGGTCTTAATTGAGAATGAGTGCCTGGATTCCAAGTTAAGGGAGGATGGGAAAGGGTTGATCTGCAAATTAAAGATGGAAAAGGCATATGACCAAGTAAATTGGAACTTTCTTCTATATGTCTTGAGAAGGATGGGTTTTGGGGCTAAATGGAGGAGTTGGATTAGTTCATGCTTATTTTCTTCTTCCATTTTGGTGTTGGTTTATGGGTAGTCTCGGATTTTTTGGTCCCCTCAAGGATTTTGAGACAAGGTGATCCCCTCTCCCCTTATTTGTTCATTCTAGTGTCTGAAGTTTTGAGCAGAATGGTGGATAGATATGCTGCAAATGATGTTTTGGAGGGCTTTTCACTGGAGTTGAAGGGTTTGAGGGTAACTGATCCTCAATTTGCAGATGATAAACTCTTGTTTTGTGGTGCAGATCCTAATCAGTTACTAGTGTTGTGATGCATACTATTATGCTTTGAGGCGGTTTCCAGAGTCAAAATCAATCTTAAGAAGAATGAGATGTATGGGGTGGGTGAGGTGGAGAATCTCAATAATCTGTGTGGTATTTTGGGTGCAAGCTACACCCTTGGCCAACATCATACTTGGGCATCCCATTAGGCTCCTCCTTTAAGAATAAGGTAGTGTAAGACCCTCTTATCGAGTGTATGGAGAGGAGGTTGGCAGGGTGGAAGGGAAACTTAGTCTCAAAATGAGGCATGTGTACACTCATTAGAAGCATCTGTTACAACTAGGTTGGAGTCCCTTCAAAGAAGGTTTTTGTGGGGTGATATTGAGGGTAGTCATAAGCATGGTTTACCCAGTCCAGGCCGGTACCGGTTTGGACCAACAGTACCTGCCGGTTTGGATCTGGTACAAAAAAATGAAATTTTCAAATTTTTAAAAGAGGATCGGATAGTACCGGTCACCGGACCGGTGGTACCAGTTGGTATTGGACCGGTCCATATCGAAACCGGTCTGGACCGTTCAATCCACAAATTAAAAACAAAAAACAAAAAAACTACCGGACTAGTTGTACTGGTCCGGTCCAAATCGGTTGTACCGGTGTGGTTTGGTCCATAACCCTGCGATACATACTTTGTATCGTGGGTTAGGACCGGACCGTTGAGGTCTAGTCCCGGTATGGACCGGTCCGTAGAACCATGGTCATAAGTATCATCTGGTGGATTGGGGAACAGTATGTTGAGCACAAAAAGAGGGTGGTTTGGGGATAGGATTATTGGTGGGTTTCAAAAAGGCCTTCTTGGGTAAGTGGTTATGGAGATTTAGGGTGGAAAATAACAGTTTTTGGAGACGGGTGATAGCAGATATATATGGGTGTGATGGTGGGGGGTGGGAGTCTGGCCCTTGCAAGGGCTCTCAAAGGGTGGGGTTGTGGAAGGCCATCATGGGAGTTGCTGGTAGATTTAAGGAAGTGATTTCCTCCTTTGAGTTGGGGGAGAGAGGAAGGGTGCACTTCTGGGAGGACCCATGGTGTGGGGAACATACTCTGATGGAGGTCTTCACAGATATTTATAGTGTTGCTTCTAATAAGGGAACTTGGGTAAAGGGTGTCTTGGTGGGAGCAGGTAGGGAAGAGTGGAGGCTTCAACTGATAGGAAATCGGTCTCCATGTCATCCCTCCCGCTTACTCTCAGTTGTTAGCAAAGGAGGGAAGAGGAGGCTAGAAGGTGGAAGTATGATACTGCTACCTTTTTCTCAGTTCACTCTTTTTATGCCAAGTTATGTGATACGGATGTATCTTTTAGGCCAGGATGATTGATTTGGTGGTCCCTTATCCTGTTGTAGGTAGCTTTTTTTCTTTGAACCGTGGCCCTTAACAAGACACTCACCGGGGAGCACTTGATTAATAGGGGTTGGTCTATCCCCAATAGGGGTGTGATGTGCAAGGAGATTGGGGAATCTGTGAATCACTTATTTATTCACTGTTCTGTGGATAATCAGTTATGGAGTTGGTTTCGGCAACATTTTAGGATGAGTTGGGTGCATCTGAAGTCTTTCTTTCTTTTATTTGAAGCTTGGAGCCTTCTAGGGAGTCGAAAGGTGAGGAGAGGCATTATTTGGGCTCTATGCCCAGCGGTGATATCTTTGGTTTTATGGGAAAAAAAGGAATCGCAGAATTTTAAAAGGGAAGAAAACTCATCCATCCTTGGTTAGAAAGGTGAAGTTTCTGTTCCATTGGCTTCTTTGTCTCCAGCGTTTAAAGATTATAGCTTTGAGGATCTTTGAGGTTGAGGGTCCTTTGTATTCTGGTTAGTGTGGGCGCCTTGCACACATTAGTCTACCGGTGAGTTTTTATTTATTTTATTTTTTTTGTGGGGTTGACCTCTTGCCCTTTCTCGTGTCTTTGTTGTTTTGGACTTGGTTTTTTGTAATTTTTGTGCTTTTCGCTTTTTTTGCTGGTTGGACACTTTTCATGTATAGACCTTAGTTCTTTTATTTGCTGATCGAAAACTTAACAGCTACCAGCTACTATTTAGGATGTTGGTGAATCTATGTAGATGTCTCTAAATTACATGGGGTCGGGGCTCTAAATCTGGTGGGAGAGAGCAAGGCACACTTAAAGGGAAGAGAGTGAAATGGACATGTGAGGGGTATGTGCATATATTCTTGTCCGAGTGAAGAATATGTGATATTTGTAGAAGTGGGAAAGCTATCATCTTCCCTTTTTCATCACTGTTAGCAGCCATGTTTGCCTTTCTAATGGATGTAACCTTCCCTTTTGATATAACATTTCTAATAGAGTCTAGGAGAAGCTCCAAATCAAATAGGAGATGAAATGAAGTATATTGAAATGGCTTGGGCATATAAAACAGACACCTAGATAGGCTTCTATGAGAACATAGAAAAGGTGCAAGTTGAAGGATTTAAAAGGGCTAGAGGATGGTTTGAAAGGACCTGGATAGAGTTTATGATAAATGATTAAACAAACATAATTGACTGGAGATTTGGTTTTTGATAGATTGGATTGCAGGAAAGCCGAATATGACTCATATTACCAACCCCAACTAGTTTAAATAAGGCTTTTGTTGATGTATATCGTAGATGACCAGTTGAACAGAGCTGCCTTCACCACTGGTTTGATCTCCAGTGTTGCTCTTAAAGCACTGTTTCGGCACATTCCGTGTCATTCTTTTCTGATTTCAACCACTTCCAGTGATTGCTCTGATACAAAGTCATGTAATATGTGGGCCCAGAAAATTTCTTACATGTGCAGAAGTCTTTATAGCCTCTCTCGAACATGAAAGATAAGTTGAAATTTAACCATGACCACAACTACAGCTTTCTCTATTTACAAAAAAATCAATCTATCACAAACCATCCGATGAATGTTATTTGGATCATTTGGCATGAATCTGTGGCTTCTCTCATGTAAGCATATCAAGGACATAACATTTTCACGAAGCTTCTTGTTGGGACTTGTATAAATGTGAAGGTGATCAACTGCTGTGGTCAAGATTGACAAAAATGCTCGCTGTTTATGTAGTAGACTCCCAAGTCTTTTATAGTCAGTGTTGTGGATGTCGAATCTTTCACTAACACTATACATTTGTGCATATTACTGTATGTATTTTCCTTTGATTTGAGGCATTTGATTAGTCCTTTCAGAGTGTCATTACTTTTAGTCTTAATTAAATGAATCCTTTGCCTATATGATGATGGACCTTTGTGTCTGATACCTCACTGCAGCGTTCTGGTACCTGACTTGTTTCGTCGGAATCCATGGGTAAAGGACCGATCTAGACTTGAGTTTGAACCGTGGCTAGCCAGACAACACTCCCAAAGGGTTGCAAAAGACATCAAAACATCAACAAAGTGGATGGTCGATGAATTTGCGGCTGCAGGAGTTCCAAAGAAGCTTGGTCTAATCGGGTTTTGCTTCGGAGGTGGCAGATTGGTAGAGACACTAGCCCAAGACCAAGGTGTCTGCTTCGGCACTGGTGTCTGCTTTTACGGGACAAGGATGGACCAATCTGTAGCTGCCAATATTAAGGTACCTGTATTGTTTGTTTCCGGGGACAATGACCCCCTTTGCCCAGTCAGTGTTTCAAATGATATGGAGAGAACCATTGGTAGAGGCGCTAAGGTGGTGGTTTTCAAGGGTAGAGGTCATGGGTTTGCCCACGGATCAGAATCTCCAGAAGAAGATGGAGATGCAGAGAAAGCTTTCTTGGTCATGAGAAATTGGCTGTACGACAACTTGGTTGTAAAAAATCACTGAATGCTTGTCGTTTGGATCATTTCCTCCTGTACATTTTGTTTTAAGAGGTGAAATTTGAGTCACTGATGGAGATAATTATGATGGGTCATCCTCTAATATTTATATTGGTGGCCTCTTCCCAAATATTTGCCTGAAATGAAGATCAAGCCATCGAAAGCTATATTCTTTTCTTCTGTCTACACACCCAGAAACTTGCGATGGTGGTCTCGCAAGGAGAGCTAAATTCAGATATGTTGGGAGTCCTTTTGGATCATTAGCGCAGCCAAGAATGTGGAAGAAGAGAACCTCTCTAAACTGCATGCCTATCAACCTGCATTCCAATTCAAGATTGAAAGTCTTTTAGCATTCTTCTAAAACCAGATGCATTGAACAGCAATGATAAGAGTTAGGACCCCACAAGGTAATAAATCATTAGTAGCAGTCTGATGAGAAGAGATGAAGATTGCTGTAGATTTGTTTGCAATATCTACTGCACCTACCAGATTTGTGGTCTTGAGAAGGAGCTGTTATGATTTGTGTGGGCGGTGCTTGTGTGGATGCGTACTTGTGCGCATGCATGCATACGTGCTTGAAATCTATGACAATCTTGCAAGAAAGAGGGACCTTCTTACTGGTTGGTTGTCACATCCCAAATCAAGAAATCTTAATGGAGTTCCCATGAATTCGAATTTTAACACATCCCCCATACACCTATGCAAGTGGTAGAACAAAGAAATCATCAGCGGAATGTAAATTGTTAATTCTAATAAATATTTAATTAAAAGTATAATTTGTAGGCTTGGACTCCGCTCGTATGAGCCGAGCTTAAGCTCTATAATTAGGCTCGTGAGTTGGGCCTGAGCCCGAGCCCCAAAAAAAGCTCATTATCTTAACAAGCTTGAGCCGAGCTTGGGTAGGTTCGGCTCAGTTAAAGCTTGGATCAAGATTATACGTTCATATTCTTATATCTTATATTATGTATTAATATTAAACACACATGTTAATATATTATATTACATATAATAATAATTATCAACTATAATATTAATACATTTGTAACATATTATATTACATATAATAATAATAATTATCAACTATAATATTAATACATTTGTACTAATTTAAGCTTTTTTTATGAATTGAGCTTTTATAAGTCAAACTTTTTGTGAGCAAAGCTTTTACGAGCCTAAACAGAGCTGGGCAAAGCTCGGCTCGGCTAGTTTATAACCCTATGTATGAGCTCGAACTTGTTATAACAGGAATTGACCAACGGAGTTTGGTCCGAGTGGAAGGGGCTCGGGTCGCTTAAGCAAGAGGTCTCGGTTTCGGGTCCTTGTGGATGCAGCAAACCTTGTTGGGAGAGGTCCCCGCTTCGGCGTCCGACAGTACCTCGGAGGAATAGTCCTGAGCGAAGCCTGGGGATACCTTGGGAGACCAAAAAAAAAACAGGAATTGTAATAACCAATCCTATTAAGGTGAATGATTCCATCCAGATTGAATAACCCTTATTGTAGCTTGATATAGACAAAGTTTTAGATTGAATAGTCCTTGTTGTAGCTTGATGTAGAAAAGTTTTCAATTGCTGTTGATGTAAACAATGTTTTAAATCATCCATTCTTGTCTGGCTTTGATATGTTTTACAAAATTGCTTCTATCATGGTCCATGATTCATTGGTCTGCAATATCTGAAAAATAACTAGCAAAAAATTTAGAAAAGAACAAATAAATCAACAACAATTAAGCCTATCCAAATGCTCTTTCTAAGAATCACTCTAATCCTAATAACAAATATTTTCTTCAAGAATAGTGATATTTTTTGAAGAAGAAAACCCTCTCTTTTTCTTCATTAATGGAAACCTCTCCTCAAGGTGAGAACCTCTCACTAGAACCCAGCTTAAAAATTCTTATATAGAATCATGGAAATTATATTTCCATTAGGAGAGCCAAGCAAGTTCCTAAAGAAATATAATTTTTTGAAGCCCCCAAAAACAAAGACAAAACTTAAATGTAACTGTTGTGAAAAATCTATCGTTGATTGTGGGTTATGCAATATGTGAATACATAGAAAACGTTGTTTAATTAAAGGGTCGGTTCGTACCGAGATTGCCCAGGACTGGTCCAGTCATAAGCCACGATACAACTATTGTATTGTGAGGCTCTGGACCGGATTAGTACAATCAATACCATTCTGGACCAGCCGGTATAACTGGTCTTTTTTTTTTTTTTTTTTTTTTAATGAATTGGACACCAATGTTGTTGGTCGGCGACCAGTACCGCTGGTCTAACGATCAATCCGACCAATCCAAATAAAATTTTAACTTAAAAAAAAAAACAGGCGGTCCACTTTTTGAAATCATTAATATTTTTTTTGTACCTTAGCAGCAGAAGAAGCAACGAATGAGAGAGATATTATTAGATGAATTGGCACTCAAGTTACATACATATCATCAACATATATTTATATCTTGTACCTTATCAGACAACGAAACATCTTTTTCTTAACATTTAATCTACTTGGAAGAAGATAAGATAAAGAATTTTTTTTTTCTTTTCTCTAGAAATATAAAAGGATGCTGGGTTTCTATCAACTGATTCCTTTTATTTGTTCTTTCTCAGATGCCAATGAGTGAGAACCACACCCTCCTCCATGAGGAAAGAAGAAGAAACAAACATGTCAAAGAAGGCTGTAGAATTTAGAAGTGGGTCCCCTTAATGAATGTAAGGAAAAGAACAAGAATTGACAATTACTTCTCCTTCTCTCCCTGGTCCTCTAACGATTACTTCCTCACATCTTCCATAATTACTAATTAATCAATAAAAGAGGGGGCCGTATCATGAGGATCTAGATGTGCGGAACATTTGCTGGTCTCTGTATGGATGCTCGCCATGTGTTTATAACGGTCTCGTGACTCTCACAAAATCACTTAATAGATCTTTCCTATAAAAAACATCAGTGGAGGGACTAGCAGATGTTCTACACATCTGGATCAAGACACTACAAGACCATAAACGAGTGACACCAAGATTGATTTTTCAAAAAATAAAATAAAATAAACATTGATTTTCTTAATTATAGGCCATCACAACATAGCAAAAAATAGAATAAATAAGTAAAAATAAAAAATAATAACCCAAATTCCTTTCCTATTTCAGAAAGGGAAAGTCTCAAATCTGAAACCTAATAAAAATTAGGACCCACCACTAAATGTGCCCTGCACACAGAAACTTTCATGCAAAAACAGCAAGTGGGATGTGATGACATTTATCTATATTGGCAAAACTTCTTTCAAAATGTTTACCAAAGTTTTTGAATTCTTCGTCCAAAAGAAAGTATAAAAATTAAATCATATAATCATTTAATTAAATACAATATTTAATATGCTTTATCTGATTCATTAGATTGTGTTTTTCAAAATAAGACACATGTCCAGTTCTGGTATTCAGAGGGGATTAATGGGTTCTTTGATATTAAATCCTTGATTTTGACTTCATAAAATGTGGGCTGATATATATATATATATATGATTGTCCGGTTAATTTGTGCGCACCATAATTAATTCCTGGGACCCTGAAATTAACGATCAGATAAGCCTCCAGTGACCCCAAGTGCGATGGCCCCCACAAAATCGAATTTTAGACCTGGTGATTCATGAGGCATCAGCTGTAATATTATTGCACAGATGAAAAGAAAATTTTGGAAGAAAAAAAAAATCCTTTTTTCTTTTTAATTTACAGTAAAATTTGATATTTTGAGGATTTATATATGTTTTAAGGGATCATCCTATCATGTCACTAAACAACATAGGGACCGACCTGTAATGATGGTGCATCAAATGGACATGGAGGGCGACATTTTAACTTAAATACATTAATGTTTCAAATTTTACTTATTAATGTACATTGCTTGCTTTCCTTCTCCTCTTCTATTCTAGAAATGAACATGTTTGGAACTTTTTATTGAGTGGGCCCTTTAAGGAATTCATTAGTAGAAGGAAATGTTTATATCAAATGGCTGAGGAAGTGGAGTGAATGTGGTTACAGAGCAGTAAAAACCTCATAGGTTTGAAGATTTCTCTCTTTCAGTGTCTTTACTCACTGTTGTTTCAGGGTCATAAATTTCTGGTGCTTAATTCAGACCTTCCATCCTCTTCAATGGAGGATGGGGACTGGTATTTGTAGAGTTTCCTACTCTCAGTAGGACAAGTGTGACTCAACTAAGCGTTTTAGAGGGGGACTCTTGAGTGCTAAGAGTGACACGTGGTCAAGAAAAATATCTTGAGGGATGCGTGTACTCCAACACGTCTAAGTCATAGTCAGAGAAAGAGACAAAATCATTTCAAACCTTAAAAACTGCTCTGCAAAAGGTTGCTTTGGAACTTGAGCAACACTGTCTCTGCAGACATGTGTCACTTTCACACAAGTTCCAATGAGCAACGTCACCATCTTGCCGTCATTCCTAGATAAGACAAAACCACCTTTAGATAGGTTAGAAAGTAGATATTTATAAGGCGGTGATAAGGTGGTGAGGTTTTCACCATGTGCTTTCTATGAGAATCCGTCTCAGACAACCTTTTTAGAGGGTAGTTCACTGTAGTTTGCTGAATCCGTATTTCAAAGGAGAACTCCCTTTGGCGGCTATTTCCTTCTACGAACGTAAGTACCACTAGACCCTTACCAGGTGATCAATGTATTCTCAAATTACCCATGTAGAGAGTATTTCGTCAGGGAATTCGTTTTCATGACCAATCGTCCCGGTAAGGAGGGGTTTACCTTGAAATCCATTAAAGTTTAGAGCTACAGTACCAATCCGAGTGCCTTCTACTTGGATGAATTCAAAAATTGACAGGTGAATCCTTAAAGGTAAAGAGAGATGACGTTCTCAAAGTTCGGGGGAGACCAGTCTTTTAGGAAGTACGTCTGAAGATGGTGTGCTTTCAACTTCTAAAGACCTTTCCACTAAGGATTTGCTTTCTGAAAGTGAAAGTCTCAAGATATGACTCGAAGTCATAAAAATGAATGAAAGTGACTTCGAGTCCCAGTTAGTAAGTCGGATGCATAAAAGACAGCATTCGAGGGAGTAAAAAAAAATAATATATATATATATATATATATTTGATAACATGGTTGTTTGGTCAATTTGTGCGCACCACAATTAATTCTTGGGACCCTAAAATTAACGATCAGATAAGCCTCCAGTGACCCCAAATGCGATGCCCCCACATAATCGAATTCTAGATCTGGTGATTCATAAGGCATCAGCAGTAATATTATTGCACAGATGAAAGGAAAATTCTGGAAGAAAGAAAAATCCTTTTTTCTTTTTAATTTACAGTAAGATTTGATATTTTGAGGATTTATATATGTTTTAAGGGATCATCCTATCATGTCACTAAACAACATAGGGACCGACCTGGTGCATCAAATGGACATGGAGGGCCACATTTTAACTTAAATACATTAATGTTTCAAATTTTACTAATTAATGTACATTGCTTGCTTTCCTTCCCCTCTTCTGTTCTAGAAATGAACATGTTTGGAACTTTTTATTGAGTGGGCCCTTTAAGGAATTCATTAGTAAAAGGAAATGTTTATATCAAATGGCTGAGCTAGCTCTTGGCTATGATTCTAAAACCAAATTATGGTGTTTATGGGTTTAAGATATAATGATTTTATATCATCAACACTACAAGTTTCCAAGTATCAAATTGTTTTATCTTTAATATCACATTTAATATTAATTAGTTATTTTGCTTGCATGTTCATTTCATATTGATGTAACTTTACTAATTTAATGATTCTTCAAGTTTTAATATAATTGAAATTAAAATGATTATCTAAAAAATAAAAAGTTCCCCAAATAAATAAATAAATGAATAAGAAGAAGAAGAAGCACCAACATATGCAAACGAAGTGAATATGAGTTTGAATAAGAAAATGAATCAACCTTTTTACTATACGCATCTTAATTTTCTTATTTTTTTTTATGAAAATTAATTTTCTTATTTTATTAGGTAAAATTTAATTCTTAAATAATTGAGTTTTAGTTATTTTTGGTGGTTTTTACATGCAATTCAAATCATGTAAGGTCTTTCTCGTATTCATATAAAAAGGAACAACAACCAATAAACTAAAGTTATATAAGCCTAACATCAGATAAATCTAATGTAATTTTTAATTTTTTTAATTGATGTTAAAAATATATTAGGCATGTCAAACTTATGTAACAACCAATACACTCAATGGTGAAAGAGCATACTAGTGTTTGAAATATCGCCATTTGATTGGCCATAGTCGTGGGAGCTCACTACATGGTCCCAACGATGGCCAATGAAGTGATGAATTCAAAAATAATCTTAAACTCGGTTTTTTACTACTATTTTTTTTTTTTATAGTGATTAGATTCCATATTTCCTTAAAAATGTCATTATAATTGCATCCGTAGAGGTGATATTTTCTCGTGCCAAAACAAAAGGCTTAACATTAGCTTTGAAGGGTAAGTGCTTAATAAGAGATGTTTTTGGTTGCGTTTGGTTCTGCTTGTGCTTTTGAATAAGTACTTATTGGATAAATGACTCAATGAGAGCACTTAACCACAACAACAATAAACTACTTACTTGAAAAAATTAGCGTTTGGTACATACATTTATTTAAGTGCTTATAAAAGGTTCAGGGTAAAATATGTATTATAAAAATATTATTAAAATTTTTAAATTATATTTATTTAAGTACTTATAAAAGTTTATGAGTAAAATATGTATTATGAAAATATTTTTAAAGTCTAAAAATAACTTTTTGCATAAGCGAGAGCAGCTTCTCTTTATGCAAAGCTTTCCTCTACTGTTTATGGGTAAGCACTTATCCATTATATGTTTACTCTGGCCTCTCATACTCCATGTCGCACAATATTTTTAAACTCAAATTATGCATTGAACCAATGATGAAACCAGTTTCGTTCGACTCTGTTCAACCTTGAGAGAGCCGAGAGAATTTTCCACTCTTTTATGTTTTTTACATGTTACAACCGGTTTTCACCTGTCCATCCGGTTTGATCCAACATACTGTTTTTATAATCAAAATGGATCAAGGTTCAAACCGAACTATTGAGATATCCGGTTGGCGGTCCGTCCGGTCAGGGTGTTTAAAACATGGATGTCACGTGCTGTTTAAAAAATGCCCTATGTTTTTAGAGGTTGAGGACCTTAGTTAGGTTCTTAAGCCACAGCAGATCCCGGCTCGTTTTTTAAGGTACAAACGAGTAGATTGGGACGCAGCGGGCAGATGCTGATCCCCAACTGTACTCGGCATCATCATACCTGTCTCTCTGTCTGTCTTCCTATGAGACTGCAAAGAAACAAAGTGAGGAAGGAAGTCGGGTCCACCCTAACATGCGCATGTCAGGTGGCTTTAGACTCCAATATAGACAGACCACGCACATGATTCTCGCACGACCAAACCCTTCTTTACTTTCCACACGAGACGAAACCAGTTCTGGAGAGAATTATCTCAACGGATAACAAATGCTCGTCAAACTTTGACAGCTACCCTTGCCCTCTTAAAAAGGAAGTGGATAATCTGTAGTGTGGAATACACATACGAAGCTGCTTGTGCACGGGGAGGACGGTAGCGATTGTACCACGTATCTCCGTTGCAGCTTTTTACAGTTTTTTAAGGCTGCGTTTGGCCCGGCTTCTATAAGTACTTATTGCAGCTTCCAGCTTATATAAGCACTTTTTAAAATTAAGGCTGCATTTGGCCCAGCTTCTGAAGTACTTATTGCTGCTTATATCTTATAAAAACACTTTTAAAAATTAAATATGTATTTGGTAGTGTTGGTGACGACGGATTTGGCAAAAGACAAAATATATTAGAATAACAGAATAACTCATACATAATCAATACAACCGTCTCCCTAGAGAAATAGGTAGGGCAAGCCTGTCTCAAGACAGCCTAAACCGTCGCGCAGCCTTTCTGTCAAGAGCACTCCTTCTCAAATTTGACCTGTAAGTAAGACAAAGAGGAAGGGAATAATGTAATAAATGAAAAGACAGTTAGAACACATATCTCAGAGTAGGAAAACCTCAGAGTTTGAAAGACTTGAAGTCTATAACATGTATAAGAAATACACGTTTGACTGACTATTCTCTTTCTCTTTCAGTGCCTTTACTCACTGTTGTTTTCTACTTCTTAAATTCAGAGAAATTTCAAATTCTCTAAGCTTCAGCTCCTCCTCTAATGGAGGATGTACTCCGATTTTTATAGGGAATTTTGACCAGTTGAAATAAGACAAATGTCACTCAGTTAAGTGTCTAGAGCGGGGCCCTCATGCCCTAACCATATCCTGAGTGACACTTGTTCTTCAACACGCCTAAGTTACTTCCAGAGAAAGAGAGACGAGTCACTTCAAACATTAAAACCTGCTCTGTGATAGGTTGCTTTGGAACTTGAGCAACATGGATTGGGTGACGCGTGTCTAATTCATACAAATCCCAAAAGAAACGTCACCATTATTGCTGCCATTCCAGATAAAACAAAACCCCTTTAGATAAGTTAGAAAACAGATATTATAAGTAGGTAAGGTTTTACCACGTGTTGCCCATTCTGAGAATCCGTCTCAATCAACTTTTTAGAGGACACTTCAATGTCATAAATACATTTCTGAATTTGTATATTTCGAAGGAACTCTCTTTGGCTGTTATCTTCCTTCGAAGGAAATCAAAATAACTGTATTCTTACAAGGTGATCAATGTATTCTTGATTTATCCATATAGAGAACTCGAAGTTGTGTTTCTCATAAGAGAACTCATTTTCATGATCAATAGTCCCTGTAAAGAAAAGTTTATTTTGAAATCCTTTAAGGTTCAAAGCTACATTAACCAATTCGAGTGCCTTCGATTGGAATGAAATTAGAAGTAAATATGTTTCCCTTGTGAATTCCTTCACAGTGAAGGGAGAGGACGTTCTCAAAGTCTGTAGGAAACCTATCTTCAGGAAATACTTTTGGAGATGGCGTGCTTTCGATCTCTAAAGCTCTTTCCGCTGAGGATTTGTTTTAGAAGTGAAATAAATCCAATGTATAACTCGAAGTCAATTCATAAGAATGAATAAGAGTGACTTCGAGTCCTATTTTGTAATTCGGATGCATAAAGGGATAGACCAAATCTATGTCCTTCGGAAGGAACAAAAAAAATCCTTATTTGTTTTAAGGGTGACAGGATCTTTTGACGAATTGACCTTCTCAGGGTGGTTAGCCTCGAATTTGCATCAGGAGGAAGAAATATTCCTGCTTTGAATTCACTTACCAGAAGGAAATATATGCCTCCTTTGAATTCACCATCTGGAGGTGGTTAGCCTTCGAATTCACAATCTGGAGGTGGTTAGTCTTTGAAGATTTCCTTCAGAATTGTCCTTCGAGTTTGTCTCTCGAAATTGTCCTTTGAGGTCGTCCCTTGGATTTGTCCTTCGAGTTTGTCCCTTAAAAATGTCTTTTGAATTCGTTTTAGCAGGAGAAAATATACCTTCTTCGTGATTCCTTTAAGACAAAACATAACAAGTGGTCCTTCGAAGTCTATGGACATGATCCACGAATGACTTCTGAATTAGAAGGCCTTAAAATGTTCCTTCGAAGATCTTTCTTCAAGTGGAATCCCTTTAAAATGTAAATCTAATGTAATAAAATCACTTGAAGTCGTTATAAAGAATGAGCAGATGTGATTTCGACGTTTTATTTAAAGTTTCATATGTTTAAGAAGTCTATTTAGGATAGTGTGCCCCCAAATATGTCATTGGAGTGAAACAAAGTCCTTCAAAGCGAGAGAAATCCTTATTCCTTCGAGTGTTTAGAAGGCAGTGTGCCATAGGAACATAAGTCCTCATCCTTTTGAATATTTCAAGAAGGAGGTTAGTTCGTGTTAGTTGAGTTTCGGACACATGGCGTTCCCTCATTAGCTGAAATTCAAAAAGGTTGCTTCTCCAAGAAGCTTTCCTTCTTAGTGATAAGGATGGTTAGATATCTCTAAACCGGTTCAAATATCACCTTTTTACCAAACGGTCTAATCACTGTACAACAGCTATTGACAGCTGGCATGTGAGAGTCGGTTGTACAACCGTTACAGCCTTATTGCATGATTCAGTGTATGCGGTTGTACCTAAAAAACGTGCACATGTGCTTTTAAAATAGTGCCATGTGTTTAATGGGATTAATTGTCCCGCTTGATCACCAATAGCGCCCTAGTCTCAGGTTTCCTATGCTAAAGATGAAAACATGAGATCGTACCTGAAGTATGGCAAGCATTAGATGCGCGTTCTTCGAGGGAGTGCGTTTTAAATGCAGCTATCATGCATTGCAAATGCAATGATTTCTCTCTTGAGATCATGCGAACTGCCTAAAGTGCCTTTTCAATTTCTGCAACGAAAACCGCCTTTCTTTATATACTTAGAACTCATTGAGGAATAAAGGTTCCTGCAATATGAGATTTGAAGCTTTCTTGCATTTTCTCCGAGTTCTCTGTGCTTTCGAAGTGGGGAAGAATTGCTCTGCCCCTATGAAGAAACAATGTGGACCAACATAGGGTTTCCACGTTTGAGCTAAGCACCAGTCTTCAGGGCTGAGAGGAAAGACTTTCCTCTGTTTGAAATTGGATTCCGTTCGCACTTTAATCTTCCTCCTAGGTGGCCGGATTGGGTGGCTCACATAATGAAGAATGATGAGTACCAGAAGCTGCTAGATGCCGCCGGAGTGCTGGAATCAATCAGTATTTATACGGGTGATTACCATAGGGACTATGAGGCCTTGAAAGAATTTGTGGTTCGTTGGGATCCTGAGGACCATGTCTTCATGACTAATTTTGGAGAAATCAGCATGACGTTGGAAGATGTAGCCATGCTACGCTACCTTCCAATCTTGGGAGATGAGAACCCGAGGGCGATCACCCTGTCTGCGGAGGAAGAGATTGAATTGGAGATGCTGAAGATATGCTCCAAGAAAACTCTGAGGAATACTGTCATGACCCAACCCGAAAATTTAAAATTTTCCGGATCCAGATGCAACCTTCACCCTATATCACTATGGAGGTGGATACACATAGTAAAACATAAGCGGAAGTTCAATAATTGTTCTAATAAGATATAAGTAACTCTTATTACAATGTTTGAATGTAAGCAAATTCTAAACATAGGAAGAGTCTAACATTAGACTAAGCTAATACATTATCAGAGTGCTACTCAACCAATCTCTTGTCGTCCAAGCTCTACGAACTGAGGAGTCCGACTAGGCCACAACTCCTCTGCAGCCGTTGTGACTAACGAACCTGAAATGTTGGTTGCTAAAAAGCATGAGCTCCACTGAGCCATTAAATACATAAACTCAGGAATATATAAGGTATAATCTTAGTAACTAATCATTCACTATATTCTATGTCCAAGAACCAATAA
>JAUPMG010166177.1:0-10693 GCA_031762675.1 Pachysandra terminalis | reverse complement strand
TTGCCATATTTCGCCGAAAGTTTGGCGAAATGGGGAAATATCTCCATTTCGCCAACATGTAAAATGGTAGCATGCCGGCGAAATTGAAAACCATGATCACAACGTCATTCCATTCTTATGTACATATTCAACTTCTCAACAGTCTAACATACTAAAACATGATATTTTACATTATTCTAATACAGTTTCACAGATCATAGATTATGCATGTTAATCAATACCATTAATTCATAAGCTATGCATGATTCATTCCAGTTCATAGTAGATTCGATGTATCATATCCACATTTCTGAGATTTGATCCATCCAAATAAGGGAAAACCCTCATTCATGAATCCTCGAGAGTACACGAGTACTTGCATAAGCAAAAGTGTTGAAGTCTAGTTGTGAGCTTCAATCCCTTGATGAATCTTCATCAATCCTTCCTTCTTCTTCTCTTCTTCTTTTTTCCTTTCTCAGCCAAAAGTCACAATAGAGTATTTTAGGGTTTTGATTAATCAAAGTTAGGTCATCTAACCCTTAGTCTAATCTTAGCCCTTGATTTACATTCTTTCTTATAAGAATAGATCTTAACCTTCAATTAGATTTTTAAAGTGAAAATGATTAGGTGTATGTACATGTTAGCCATTCCATGTACTCCACCCAAGGTTCACCATGTTAGCCATCATATCTATGGGGGAAATGATCGGAAAAAACTGGGGAAATGTGGGTTTTTTGATGGGATATCCCCCAAGTTTTAGACAACCCTAAGTAGTGTCAAATACATCAAAAAAACAAAAATGCAAAAACAGATGTCTTAACATTTTTTTTTGAATTTTTTTAAAAAAATTCAAAAAAAAAATGAAAAAGTTTCCCCATGTCGCCGACATGTTGAGAGACATGGGGGAAATATTGAAACAAATTTGAAATTTGTCCCCCATGTCGCTGACATGTCGCCCATGTCGCCGACATGTCACCGAAATCAGGGTAAATTGATTTACTCGCCCACCTCGGAATTGGCGACATGTCGCCCGACATGGGCGACGTGTCGCCGACATTGTATACCCCGACTCCACCCAATAGGAAAGGTTATTTACTATTTCTTATTAACCCCCCAAAAGTATACATATTAAGTTCTAAATTTATGGAAATTACAACTTAATCCTAGTTATTTACAATTTCAGTTCATTACAGAACAGAACAGTGAAGGGAAGAATATGAGAAAAGGAAGGAGGCTAAAAGTTGCTTGGAGGTAGTACTTAGACAAGAGATTAGCTGTAGACAAAAATTTAGGGCTACTTGGCTTAAGGAGGGTGATGAAAATACTCGGTTTTTTCACAAGGTAGCCAATGGGAGAGCAAAGACTAATCATAGAGTGGGTCTTAAAATTTCTGGTGAGCTTGTTGAGGATACAACAAAGATAGTGGAGGAGATTTTCAATTTTTATTCGGATTTGTATCGGTCTGATCAAGAGTACTGCTTTGATATTTCGAGTTTAGGGGGGAGAAGATTGTCAATACAGCAAGCATTGTGAGTGGAGAGTCCTTTTGAGGAACATGAGATTAGGGAGGCGGTTTGGGAATTAGATAGAGACAAAGTCCCAGGTCTGGATGGTTTCACAATTGCGTTCTATCAAAAGTGTTAGGAGACGGTGAAAATTGATCTCACTAGTGTGGTTCAGGAGTTTTATGAGGGTGGAGTGATTAATAAGGCTACTAATGCTACATTCATTGCACTTATCCCAAAGAAAGCCGATGCCTTGGAACTTAAGGATTTCAGGCGAATAAGCTTGACTACCAGCCTGTACAAGATTATTGCGAAGATTTTGGCCTCCAGGATTAAAAGTGTTATTGGAGATTTGATGGCTTTGAATCAGAGTGCTTTTATTGCAGGCAGGCAGATTTTGGATAGCGTTTTAATAGCTAATGAAGTGGTTGAAGAATGGAAGAGGATGGGGAAAGAGGGTATGGTTTTGAAACTCGATTTGGAAAAGGCATATGATCGGGTGGAGTGGAAAGGTTTTGGGGTTAGATGGAGGAAGTGGATTGCAGGTTGCTTACGAAATGTAGTGTTTTCTTTTTTGTGGAATGGTGGAGTGCATGGTCTAGTTGTTCCTACTTGGGGATTGAGACAGGGTGATCCACTTTCTCCTTTTCTTTTTACATTGGTAGCTGACGTGTTGAGTTGCTTTATGACTAAAGGGGAGGATCTTGGGTTGATTTCGGGTTTTGATGTGGGTAGGGATCGAGTGAGTATTTCCCATTTGCAATTTGCGGACGACACTCTTTTATTTGTTCATGCGGAGGAATGTCAAACATACTGGATTAAGTCAATTATCAGGTGTTTTGAGATGGTATCAGGGTTAAAGGTGAATTTGGAGAAGAGTAGCTTGGTGGGGATGAATATGAATCAGGAGAGGGTGGGGGTTTTTGTGTCCGTCCTAGGGTGTAGGGTTCAAGAGTAGCCGTTGTCTTATCTTGGGTTACCTCTTGGTGGTAATCCCAAGTCTATTGGTTTTTGGGATCCGGTGGTGGATAGGATAGTGATGAGGTTAGCAACTTAGAAGTAGGCGGGAGAATCACTCTTATTAAGGCTGCATCGGCTAATATCCCGGTTTATTATTGTTCATTGTTTAGGGAGCTCAGCAGCATTGTGAAGTGTCTAGAAAGATTACAACGAGATTTCCTGTGGGATGGGGGAGGTCATAGGAAGTATCTAATGAAGTGGGAGTCGGTTGGTATGAAGACAGAAGCAGGGGGTCTCAACTTGGGGAATATCGTTTATTGTAACACGACTTTATTGGGTAAATGGTTGTGGAGATTCAATGAAGAAAGAGAGGCTTTGGGGCGGAAAGTGATTCACAGTAAATTCGGCGGGCATCCTAACGGTTGGGACGGTAATTCTTTGGTTAGATGTTCTACAGCCAGTATCTAGAAAGAGTTATCGTTGATCATCCCTTCTTTTTCTAACCTTATTAGATTTGGTGTTGGGGAGAGGAGTCGGGTTCGCTTTTGGTATGATCTTTGGTGGGGGGAGTTTATCCTTGCTGTCCGGTTTGTTCGTCTTTTCAGGGTGGTCTCAGTTAGGGATGCTCTTGTATCTGATGTCCTTTCTTGATCGGATTCGGGGTTGGCTTGGAATCTCTCATTCTGGAGAGATTTGCAACCTCTAGAGTTAGTTGATCTTGGGGCTCTCTTTGTTGATTTGGGGGATGTTTTTGTCGATCCCGAGTGTAGGGACTGTAGGATCTGTAGTCCTTGTAGTAATGGTGTTTTCTTGGTAAATTCCTTTTTTTTTTCCTGCCATTAGGCCTCAGTCTATTCATGTCTCTTTCCCTCATTGTCGTGTTTGGAGACCATTCATTCCTCCCAGAATTAAGGCATTTATTTGTACCGCTTTCCTCCATAAGATAAATACTTGGCATTTGCTTCGAAGAAGGTTGCCGTCTCGGATGATTTTACCCCATATGTGCTGTATGTTTAAGGAGGTAGGGGAAACAGTTGACCATCGTTTCTTGCATTGTTTAGTGGCTAGAGAGGTATGGTCTTTCTTCTTGTCCGGCTTGGTGTTGGGTGGGTGATGACTGCGGAGATTGGTGAGTGGCTGATCCAGTGGAGGTTTCCTCGGTTAGGTGAGAGAGGCAGACTGATGTACCAAGGCGTATGGCATGCGACACTTTTGATTCTGTGGGGGGAGAGGAACCTGAGGGTATTTGAAGATAGGGCTAGATTGACCAGGCTGATTATTGACTCTATTCTGCATATGGTTTGCTCATGGATGGTGATTTTTCCTACCTTTAAGCGTTCTCTATGATTGATGTACTGGTAGGATGGTCGGAGGTGGCTGGATCATCGCCACATACGAAGCGTATTGTGACTAGATGGCAGGCACCGGAAGAGGGGGTGGTTAAAGTGAATTTTGATGGATCTTCCTTTGGGAACCTGGGGCATTCAGGTATTGGAGGTGTGTTCAGAGACCACAATGGACAGATCCTACTTGCTTATTCTAGACCAGTTGGGATTGTAGATTCTTTGAGGGCTGACTTGTTGGCTCTTCTTACTGGAGTCACGGAGGCAGTTAGAGTGGGGTACGGTCAGGTCGTGGTTGAGGGGGACCCCACTTCTGTACTATCTTGGATAGAGGGTTTTGAGAGTTGTCCTTGGAGATTCATTCATCTAGTCAGGATGGCTAGGTTTTTGGGAAGGTCTATTCATGCATCTTTTGTTCATACGCCTAGAGATGGCAATGCTTTGGCTAACTGATTGGCTAGAGGTGGGGTAAGCAGAGAGCACTTGTTTATGAGTATTCCGACTGCTGAAATGATAGAAGATGGAGGGTGATGGAGTTGAAGGAGTCTTGGGTGATAATTTCTATGTTTTCACTAGTGCTCCTATTATTTAGGGCATTTTGCTCAGTTTTTGGTTTTTGCTCTTTTATTTTGTATGGCTGTTTTTGGGCTTTGGTGCTCATCTTGCGCGCCCACCCCTCCTTGTATTGGTGTTGGCTTTTCTTTAATAGACTGCTTGTTATTCATCAAAAAAAAAACTTATAACTACATTGAACCAGGCCACACTCCTAGTGTTGGGCTAAATTTGGCCTGGGCCACTCAGGCTCAACATTGAGTTCAGACCCGGGCAGTTTAGGCAGCCTAATATTGAGCATGGGCAAGGGAGCCTTTGGGTCTGCTTGCCCAAACTTGTAGATGTATTCAAAAGTTTTTCCAATTCCGATTTTTTATTTCTTCGTTTTTCCTTATGAGCCGAGTCTTGAAGTAGTGCCAACACACGAAATCTACCCTGCATCTCAATTCAAGCCATGATCTAGCTGAATCCACCTTCTTCTTGTACGAACCTCTTATCATAGAAGTCTTGTTCCTCAATGAATCTTCTAAAAATCTTTCATTCATCATTTATTTTCTAGGAATGTGCTACAAACTATTTCCATGCCAATTGATGCTTTGTTTCACAACTTAAAGTTGTCTTATCATAAGATTAGGTAAAGCGTAGAATATACTTCTCACTTTATCTTCATCATCTAAATTCACACCCAGATCGTCTAATTGACAAACGATATTGATAAAGTTATTTAAATGATCAAAATTGAAATATGGAGTACTTTCACCCAATCTTTATAAGTAAAATGTGATTTATTAGGGTCTTGCTACAGTATAAACTTTCTGGCTAAAGGTATTCTGGTTTGCCTCACTAGGTTTAGTTGCCTGTGTGCTAGCACTTTTTTTTTTTTGCCACATGGAGGAAGATGTGGCCAATCTAGACTGTCCACTTAATAGGGGACCCTATCAAGGTTTTAAATTTCGATTTCACCAGGGGGTCTGGCGAAATGTTTTCCAATATTTCACCCAAATTTAGCCAAATTTTGGCGAAATTTGGATAGATCGCCAATATTTTGCATGTCGCAGTATGAAAAATAGCGACATTTCGCCAGTATGCTGGCAAAATTTAAAACCTTGGACCCTATTAGTAGGCTACGTGGACAATATTTCAACTTACACAACCTTTGTTAGCATGTGTACTAGATTTTTTCACATGTAACAATGGCCGTTGATTTTTTTTTTTTTTTTTTAATGTTTCTTTAAGTTTGCAAAAGAAAGAAGTTAGTTTTAGTAGTCTATTTTTGCCATGTTACAAATGTCTTTGATGCTGAAAATTATTAAGTGACTTGAGTTGAGTGAAAGTACACAAGGAGAAGTTCTGTTCTCTAGATACGCTTCCTCCTTTGAGACGTGTGCCTCGCTAAGTTTCTTTGTCTGGAGCTTTCACTAGCTCAAACTTTCTAACTTGGCCCTTAAACTTGTGCTTGTTGTCTCCAGAATGAATTTGAATGCCTTATTACTAAGCACAAATGAGTATCTTTGTTCAAATATTTTGTCACTGGTTTGATCTTTGTATTTGAGTTGCATTAGAAAATCCTTAACCCCTACCATTTATTGTAGATTTTTTTCTTCTTCTGAATTTCACCACCTTGAGTATGCCATGTGATATCTAGTGTTTTAAAAGCATTTTGAGGCTTACACCTTAAAGCGAAGCTCATGAAAAACGTCTCGAACTTTAAGTTTTAGGATTATGCCCTTAAGAGGATTATCTCATGATGCTCATCTAAGGCTCTCTCTTGATGCTTATACCTTCACGCCTAGTCTCATGTTTTAAGGTGTTCTTATGTCTAAACCTTGCGCTTCGCATATTAAGTAAAATTAGGGCTATCTTCACGAAAATGGAGACAAAGCTCGTTATATGTTTTGAATGATAGTTTATAAATAGGTTGGATATAGTTAGGGTTCTTAAACTATATGGAGGTTCTATTTCACATTAAGTTGCCTCTCGTTCATGTTGAAGAAATTTTGAGGACTAATTTGCAATATCTTTTTCATTGCTCCTCTGTTCATTTTTATATTTTCTTAATATGCTGTTTGTTCAATAATATGTTATCTTAATATATTGATAATATTGTATATTCTATGCCTTTGTTTCGTTGTTTATTCAATATGAATGCATGTCTGTAAGGCTTACAACTCATGCGTTGGTCATGTTAAATGCTTTGCTTAACACCTTTGGACAGTGTTTAAAATACTGGTTCCGATACTGATACTGATTGGCCGATCCTGTTCAGTATTGGACTGAATTGGTTCAAGGCAATGGGTGAAATCAAGGTCTCTTTCCAGTATTGACTAATACATACCGTTGTATGTCTCGGATCGGTCTGTCCGATACTGATATGGATCTGCCAGTCTGTATCAGTATCAAACAATACTTCAAACCATGGTCGCCTAGGGACTGTTCATAGGATTTATCTTCACTTCTGTTCTCATAATTGTACTCCTTGTAATTTTAATCTAGGGGTCTCTAGTAGCCCTTGTTTTTTCTTACCGGGACCCACAGGGATCAGTCAGCTATCAGACAATGGTCCAAAGGGAATTAAAAAAAAAAAAAAAAAATACTACCAGAAATTGTTGATCCATATCACCCTATACCTACAATATATACTGGTAGGTTTATACCAGCATATACCAGCATATCTTCTTTCATAAAAAAGGAAGATATGGAAGTAAGACTATTTTATCCATCCTTCCCATCCCATCCCTCACAGAGTAAGAATCTCCAATTGACATGGTCGTAAGTTTTCTCCATGTCTTAAACCTTGATTCCATCACATAAATGAATATTACGTTGTGCACTCACTCAATCAGCGCACTCATTTGCAATCAGCACCCATGTAAAATTTGTTTGATCAGTATAAACATCACTTTGGTAAACCAAGATGATAAAGCCTATTACCACTCTATTTTTGGTCGATAACACTTTTGCTACGATCTTGTAAACACTTGCCACTAGGATGATAGCCTAAAATACTTGATGTTTATAACCCCCTTTTTTTGGAATTAGTGAATGAAGGTTGCATTTAAGCTTCTCTCATATTTGGACTTGTTGTAAAAGCACTGCAAGGCTTTCAGAAATTTGCTTTCAACCACCGCCATCACTTCTTATAAAATGACAATGTAAATCCATCCGTTCTAAGAGCCTTATCTCCCTCCATGGTTCCTCGCATCAGACCGATTCAATCCGGACTGGCGGATCTGTATTGGGATCAGACAGCAGCGGTCTGGTATGTACCTGCAATACGAAAATAAAAAGAAAACAAAAAAGTTATGTACTGGCCGGTACGTATTTGTACTCTGTCAAAAAACTCTAATCTCTATATAAGAGAGAGAGGGAGGGAGGGACCTTAATTTTCTTCTTCTTCTTTAAATTTTGCCTTTTCTGATCTCTCGCCTGAAGCACAAAAGAAAAAAAAAAGCTGGACAGTACTGTCTGTCCTTTTCGATTGGTCTGGTACCCAATCCCGAAACAGTAAACTATGTCTCCCCCATTTCACATATTGCCCTCAGCCTTTTATTTTATGTAAATAAATAAAAGACTGGACAAGGCATATATGATCCAATATTGACCAGTCTGTGTCTGGTACTAATAGTGATGGACCAACCCTTTTTGCCCAATCCATACAGTCCATGCAGGTATATACTGGTAGGTATAGGGTAATATGGATTGACATTTTCTGGTAGTATTTTATTTTCTTAGTTTATAATTTCCTTTGGACCGTTGTCTTATACTCCACTAATCCTTGCAGGTCCCAATAACAGAATGCAAGGCTACTAGAGACCCCATAGATTATAATTATGAGTACAATAATGCTCGGTATCTTTCTAATGGTTTAAATTTATCTTTTAACCATGTTTTAAGATCAGCAAATGAGGTTGCAGATTTTTGGGCTAGAAGAGGTGTGGAAAGAGTGGAGTTTGAAGCTGGATTGCCTGTGGCGATCGTCTGAATGGCCCTATATTTGTGGGCCTAGCACCACTAGATGTCCCAACGCCTAAAGACTCCCCCAACTCTTGATCTTGAAGGCCCAGCTTCTGAAGAGTCTCCCTCCAAAAAACCCATATCTCCTCGCCTCTCTCCTCTCCCAATCAGACTGTAAAGAGGCACGCCATCCAGCTCTATAGCTAGTCCTATTTGCATCCATGATACAATCAGGAGAATAAATGATGTCGTCATCCTCCTTTGCACTGGCGGGAGCATGCACAGGTTGCTCCAATATCCTCACCTCCTCCTGTTTATCCCGCCTCTCCTCTTTTCTAGTATCTGCTCCCTTCAAGTGCTAAGTCATCGTCCTCTTCACTTCAGGGGGCACATTAGGGAAATTACTCACATTCTTTTATCCATGTGCCAGGTGTTTTACTCTAGACACCCATGCCCTTAATAATCTGGTTACAATAGTTGCACACTGTTTTGTCACCTTCCCATGCCATGGTTCCAGCCAATATCTGTCTTTCGGCCTGCCAAATCAGAATCATATATTCCCTCCTATATAGGAAACAATCTTGTAACAAGCACAACAACAAGGAAAAGGAAAGTGTGAGAACATAATTCATCATCTCCTAACAATTTCTTATTTTTCAATATTTTAAATATATTTCTTGTATTTTTTAACAAAGTTTTACTACTTTTTCAATTTTTATGCATAAAAATAATTATATAGCTAATTAATAGCGAATTACTCTTTGAGTAATGGATCATTAAGCTTTTTTAACATCTCTCTATTTTTTGAATAATTTAAAAATTCTTAATATTTTTAAATTATATAGTTAATTATTAATTGAATTGGGTGAGTTATTGATCATTAATATTTTCCTAATATTCTCCAATTTTTATAGCTTTTAATACTTTTTTTTTTTAATATTTGTAATACTTTTTTTACTTTCACATTCGATATTGATTATTTAAGAAATAAATGAACTAATTTTTTAATATAGAAATTTAATAAATCAACTAAGTTTTTTTACTGATTTTTCGAAATAAATTTAGACTTGTTATGTATAACATATACATTTTTTTTTTATAATAATATGTAATTTTTAATTGATTTTTTGAACTCAAAAAATAAATAAATATAAATGTTTGTAGAAAAAACGAAGTAACAACATCCATCGATAGATCGGGTGTTGTTACATAACATATATTTATTCAGTTCATTTGATTAAATGTTTTTAATGATATTTAGTTTTTAATTAATTTTTCGAGTTTAAAATGAAATAAATATATTTTTTTCAAAAAATGAAAGTAACAGCACGCATCGATAGATCGAGTGTTGTTACACAACATATAATAATTTCAGGTCACTTGAGATTTACCTCAATTCGGCTCAAGAACGCTCGAACAAACGAACCAAACCTTTCAAACTTCAAAACACTTGTTGTAGAGTGTTTTCAATCTCAAAACAGAATCACAGAACAATGGGGTTTTACACCCTTGTTTTTCAAAAAAAAGTGAATGAAGAGGAATGAGGAGATGTCGCCGAAATCTGGCGACAAATCCACTTTAAGTTTGCAAGTGTCTGGACACGTGTGATATTGTCTGCTATTTCGTCAAGATTTAGGCGAAATATAGCGACATTTTGCTATATTTCTCCGAATTGGCGGAAAAAGGGTAATTCGTCGAATTCCCCCATATTTTGTACCGCCGGAGGGAATTTTGGCAAAATTTAAAATGCTGGTTGTTGGCCATCTGTGATGTTGAGTGGGTTCTGTCCCTTATACATATTTGGGTTTTCCACTTGAGGGACAAGATGTGGCGGTGGGGGAGAAAGTGGTGGAGAGATTCGAAAGAAAGCTTTTGGTGGATGCATTCTTGTTCCTTAAAAGGGGTATTGATGACTCCTAAATGCACGTACTCTCATGTTTCCCAACATACTTATTTACTTTTTAACCTTCCTGTTTCAATAGTAGAAAGGTTGGAAAGGATTAGGAGGGACTTCGTGTGACATGGAGAAAAAAAAAATTCAAGTCATTTGGTTGATGGGAAAAATGTACATAAAGGAGGATGAGGGGGGGACCTTCACCCGTTTATTTAAATGAATAAAAATCTCCTACGTAAATGGTTGCGAAGGTTTATGAAGGAAAAGGCCGGTCTATGGAGGAACATGATTGTAGCAAAATATGAGGACGATAGGACGATACGAATGGATGGAGGCTGCTTGAAGTGTTAGGTAGTCATGGGGTGGGGCTTTGGAAGGTGATTACGAAGATGAAGAATATATTTGGGCAATGGTCAAGATTATAGTGGCACAAAGTTCTTCTATATCCTTTTGGGTAGACTGATGGTGTGGAGAGAGGCCATTATGCTTGGCTTTTCCAAGATGTT
>JAUPMG010166166.1:0-10693 GCA_031762675.1 Pachysandra terminalis | reverse complement strand
CGACTATAACAGTTCATGGCTGAGTGACCTGAACGATCACATATCTGACAAGTGACTCGAGAGGATGTAGGAAAGACGTTGTTTTCCATTATTATACGACTGACGATCATTGCCTTGATAGGTTGATCGTTCACGACCGCGTCCTCGTCCTCTACGGTTAAATGATTGTCTTGATGTTCGTCCACCACCACGAGATGTATGATGTCCACGAATTGCAACGTTTGCAGTGAATCCACTTTGATTTGAGGTGATGGAATGTTATTGAACAATTCTTATTTCCAGATTAAACAGTAAATCATACAAGACATCTATAGAGACAAGGTCAGATCGAGTAGTTATCGAAGTAACGAAAGACTCGTATTTTGTACCCAAACCAGCCAGAACATAAAGAATTAAATCTTCATCGGACACAGGTTGAGCTGCTGTAGAAAGACTATCAGCTATTCCTTTTGTCTTTTACAGATAGTCAGACATACTCATAGACCCCTTCCGAAGTGTTTGCAGTTGCTACCGTAGTTGCATGATACGAGCTCTTGAATGAGAAGATAGCATATTCTCAAGAGTTAACCAAACGTCTCGGGCATTTGACAAGCCGACGATGTGAGCGAGAACAGTGTCGCTCAAAGAGGATATAATCCAACTAAGCAATAGTTGATCCTTCTTTTGCCAGGCTTTATAAGCCGGATTTAGACAGGACTCAGTCCCTTTTTCCTTGGCCAAAATTTTTGGTGGACATACTTCTTCTCCAGTTAGTATGTCCATGAGGTCATACAAACGAAGAACGGGAAGAAATCGAGACTTCCATAACAAATAGTTATTTCTGTCTAATTTTAAAGATATAAAATGATGAATGTTACCAATTGGAGGATTAGTATTTTCAAAAAATACTTCCTTGGCTGTGACATTCACAGTTGAAGTTGATGACTCAATTTTTGTTGACTTGAGTCTTAAGAGCTCTGATACTATGTAAGATTTGACAGAATTGTAAGTGTTCTCCTTAAACCTTTTGGAGATACACGTATATCAATTAATAGTAATTCAAAGAATCTTTACAACTACGCCAACGTGTTGTTGGTTACAAACAGATACTTGAAATCTGTGCCAACGTGCTTTTGGTTACAAATAAATATTTGAAATTTAAAAGATACACAAAGATACCTATCCCTTATCCGTAATAGAAAGGTTCCCGCCTTGTGCCTCGACCTTACCTCGGAGGATTAGTCCTGAGCAAAAACCTGGTGATATCTTGGGAAACCAAAAAAAAAAAAAAAAAAACTTCTTCCTCAGTTGTTATTGATCTTCCTTGTCATTGATCAGCTTAGAAATGGTCAAGATTATTATTACTACGCAGTACGCAATGAACATTACAAAACCATACAAAGATATAAAAATTTCCAATGTTGTAATGATTTTTATATTATATTAGAAAGACTTGATTGTCAAGTCATGTCCATA
The DNA here is from genome assembly GCA_031762675.1 of Pachysandra terminalis. Classification (NCBI taxonomy): domain Eukaryota; kingdom Viridiplantae; phylum Streptophyta; class Magnoliopsida; order Buxales; family Buxaceae; genus Pachysandra; species Pachysandra terminalis. Next base: position 9,238 of record JAUPMG010166166.1, on the reverse strand, counting down.
TTTTTTGATATTTTCCAACATATTTAGAAAAAGACTAATAATTAAATATCTCTTATTATATGAATTCGCCACTCTAACAAGGTCTGTAAACTGGTCATAATCAAGATTTTAGTCACTACCTATATAACCTAACAATAATAGTGATAGTAAGAAGAAGTTTGTCAAGGCATTTGTGTTCTATTACTAATAAGTAAGAATTATTAAATTAATCAGTTTACTAAGACAAAAAACTACCTTATCACGGCATCTGCAGTTCTAATAAAAGATATTTAACTATCCAACACCGATTATTCTTTTATATTTTGGACGTCCATAGATGGAAGGGATCCACAAGGCCGAGCGAGACTTGTGTTATGGTTATAAAAACTCAAAAGCACCCAATGAGTCTTTTCAAATGCCTAAATTTGATAATGAGATTATACTTCATTGAAATAAAAAGTATGAAAACATAATATTTTTGTAAGCTTATTAAAAAATAAATACAATTTGTTTTGTGAGCTACTTGCAAGATTCAACAAAATAGAACAAACCCAAGAAGCCATTAGGTGCTTTGGACCTGTGTGCATAAGAGATCATTAAATTCATTGTAACTTGGGGTGTTATTATATATGATTTGTCAAATTTGCCCTTCCTCCCTGGCATACACAAACTTCTACTTTTATTAGTACTAATTATAGTGTAAAGGATCGTCAGATTCTCGAGTTGAATCCGAGACTAAATTAAACCAAAATGTAATGACTCTGTCCGATCCCGATACGGATCGGGCGATCCAACTCGGAATAGGCGACTAAGACCGAGTTGGGTTTTTGAAATTTGTTTTTTTTTTTTATTGATTTCGGATCGTCCAATCTCGTCCGATTCCCGAGTTGGATCCGAGATTAAACACTATGATACTAATAGCGTTTCAAATAATCAGCAAAGCAGGTAAATTGACAACTAATAATCATTAATAAGGAATAAAATTCTTGTGAAAAGTAATTTTTGCAATTCTATGTAATATCTAATTTTTTCAATTCTATGTAATATCTAGTAATTTTTGTTTACTATTTTGTGTGAGTTTCTACTTTCTACTTTGTAGAAGATTGATACTTATATCATTGATGAGGTTATTGACTATGAAGTTGGATCCAACCAAAGTTGTAATTAAAAAACCAGAAACAAAAAGAAAAATAATTGAACAAACTCAGGAAAAGAAATCAAAGCTATCTTTAATGAAGAAAACTAAGCATTCTTCATAAAAGATAAATGAATTGGAACTTGTCAATTTAGAAGCCTGCAGCTAAGGGCTGGTTTGGTTATTCTAAGCTCAACCCAAGCGAATTTAGGAAAGGTTCCAAAAGTCCAATGGTGTCACACAAATGAACCGCTAAAAGTGTGAAACCCACACTTAAGGTCTACTACAGAAACATAAATGGAGCTTTATGTGGATTGAAATATAAAATAATGAAAAATAATATTTCATGAAAAGAAAGAGAATCCGACCCAACCCACCCTATTTACAACTCTAAACAACGTTACCATATAAGGAATGTAATTTGTTGGATTTCTCTTGCTTCGACAATATGAGCTTTTCGACTAAACTGTTTCTACGGGTTCACAAACTGGCCTTATCGTGTCGACGTGACACGATAAGGCTCTTGCTGTTCCTAATTTTAGCCCCCCTTGGTCAGCACAAGAGTGGAGCAGATGCGGATGACCATGCCGGGTGACTGCGGGCGGTCACTTTATTGACCCACGTCACCTAAATTCATGTGAGCAAAAAAGAAAAGCATTTTAGATTTTTTTTTTCTTTCATTTATATGTGCGAGTGGCCAATAGAGTGGCAAGGTTATCTGCACCTGATCCATTGCAGGCCAGCACGACATGGAGCATGATTATTATTGTCAAGATGTGCTGGGCGGGACTTGTGTTTTTACATTTATTTTGCCCAAAATTAAATGGTGCTTGAGCCCTAATTGTTCTAGGATCATAACATGGGCCATGGGCCCAAGCCCGACATGGTACTATTAGGGATGCAACTCGGTTCGGTTTAAATTGAAACCAAACCGACCCAAACCTACTTCGGTTCAGTGTCAATACATATGGTTTGGTTATGGTTTAGAAAAATCCCAACCGAATTAGTTTGGTTCGATTTTGGGTTGAGTCCTCGGTTAAACCAAATCAACTCGAAACCCATACCATGTTCAATTTATTCTACATGTCCTTCCCCGCGCATGGGCTACAGCGCGCCCCCAACATCGTGTATAGTAAATAGTCCCACGTCGGTTGGAGATGAAATCATCCTCCAACCATTGCACTATAAACATAAGTTTTGCATTGTCTTTGAGGTAAGTTGCTCATTAATATTGTTATGGACTAAAGAGGTAGACCGGACCGGTTTTACCATTAGTCTAATTTGTTTATAAATTATAATTTTAGTTTTATTGTTATTTTTAAAATAATAATGAATAATAAGTATGTGCGAGCTTGGGCTTAGAAATTAAAAGCATGGGTTGGCTTAGGCAAATATCCAAAGCATGAAGCTTGGGGTCAAACCAAACCAAATCGAAACTGCAGTTCGGTTTGGGTTTCGGTTATTTTAATTTAATTCGGTTTGGTTTTAGGTTTACAATTCGGTTTGGGTTGGTGTCATTATATTTCGGTTTGGTCTTGGGTTGAGGTTAACTTGAACCAAACCTAACCGAGTTACACCCGTAGGTACTGATAAGTCGTGAAAATATCACATTTTATAACATTGATTCCATGACTTATCTGGTATTTTTCTCATATTTAATTCTCCATTTTATCAAGAATCTGCCAAATTTCTTTTGCATTTGCATTATAATATAATTGTCTTAATTATGCCTAATTTATTGATGCAGAGATACTTTTAGAGACCAATCCTAGTCAAAGGAAATCAGACCCAAATCGATTCAAATCAAACGGGTCAGATTAGATCAATCAGTTCAGATCAGGCGTGTTGGATCAAAAATCGAAAATGGAATCAAACCTTATTCAGATCACTCAAGCCAATCCGACCCGATCCGACAAAGTCAAGACCCATCCAAGGCAGCTAAACCCGACCTGCTCACCAAGCCGGTTCAGCCCAACTCGCCTATGGCGAGTAAACTCGTTTTGGAAAGAAGTGCTATGTTCGTGCGTTTTTGGAAATAACAGAAAATCCGTTGTTGATAAGCGTTTGAAAGTTGAGAAGCTAAATTCCGTTGGTGATCAAGGAGGAAGGATCAAAAATAAAAGAATTGAATTGGATTCCGGCAACTGAATTATAAGGTTGATGTTTTGTGAGTTGAGAAGCTGAATTCGGCAGGAATTTAGAAGGAAGATCGCACGTTGCTTTGGAAATCTCTTCAAGAAAGAAAGTTGGAACTGAATTTAGAAGGAAACCAAGGCAGAATTAGCAACAAAGCAGATAACCGAATTGGCAAAAATTGGAGAGGAAACCAGCAACAAAAACCAAATTAGAAAGATATGATAAAGAAGGAAACAAGATTAAAAAAGGGAAAGAGCCATGCATATTGGACAGAGGAAGAGTTCTATATAAGAAGTTGATCTGAACTTGAATGACAATAAGCTGGAGACGTGAGCAAGTCTTGGACACCCAGTTCATCTCAGTCAATTTTTTCTTTTCTTTTCTTAATTTTTTGTTTTATTATTTATGTTCTTGAAAAAGACAATGACTGTTCTTAGCTCTATGATGAGCTAATTTTGTTTGCCAAGGCTATGATAAAATCAAACGTCTTAGTATTTTAATCAATTGGTTAACTTATTATTTTATTTTCTTAGTTATTAATTTTAATTGTTAATTAAACATCCATCTTATTATTCGATTGTCCAAATAGAATTTAGGATAATAATTTCAGTATTTAGTAACTAAAAATCCCTATGGGTTCGATATTCTATTTCATCACTTTATTACTTTCGTGCACTTGTGAAACAGCACATCAGGTATTATAGACATTCCGTACTATGCCGGCACGTACGGCCCAGCCCACTTGTACATCTCTATTTAAAATATTTTTACCAAGCCATGGGTGCCAACCCCTCAGAAAAAGACTTATTGAATTATAAATTTTCAAAAGGAAAAAGTTACAGATCATATAAAAGACTAAGAATTTTTAAAAAAAAAATAGAGAAGTAATCAGGGGTGAATTACTTAAGAAACCCTGAAATTCAAAAAAAAAAAAAAAAAATCCAGATCCATCCTTTTTGTGATCTTTTATCTGTTGCTGTCCCACTTGAACCAATAGCTTGAAATAATAACATCCGGAAAAGAAGAAAGGAAAAAATAAAAATTTGCATATCCATCTTTTGTGTGTGTTTGTCCCACTTGAATCCAATAGCTTGAGCATTCCTTGACAATACACCCAGAAAACATTTAAAAAAAAAAAAAAGGTAGTAAAACGTGTGGGGAGAACAGTCCTACAATGAGAGGGCTTCTTGACCTTAAAAATAGAACATAAAACAAAAGAAGTGGGTGAAGCTACTTTGAGGAGTCAAGTAAAAATAAATATCGCTTTAAATTACTAAACCACGCTTGATCAGAGCCACAACATAAGAGAGAAGAAATAGATACTGCGTTTCATTTCACTAGAATTTTACAAATAATTAATAGAGAAATAACAGGACAAAGACAAGTTAAGGACAGAGAGTCTCAGACAAGGGCATATGGTCTCTTACATACACTCCTCTCTCTCTCTCTGATCTCCGGTCACTCCCCCACCAACGGTCACAAATACGGCTGCAGCAGCTCACTCTTCGAGACCCCAACAGTTTATAATAGAAAAGTAGCCATTGAACCCATTTCAAACACCCATATCTCTACACATCTTCTTCTGATAAATAAATAAATCCTGAATCCCTCCTATGGCTCCTGTGACCTTCTCTTCTTCTATCTTCTTCTCCTTCCTTCTCCTCGCATCTCTTCCAAACAGCAGTTCAAACAAGGTCCCGAATCTCGAATCTAAGGCGGACAATGGAGGAGGAAGCATTGCCCCAATAGAGCTGTGGTGTGTAGTGAAGAACAACGCCGAGAACCAGGCTTTGCAATCTGCTCTGGATTGGGCTTGCGGACCCGGAGGATCTGACTGCACTCCCATTCAACAGGGCGGTCCTTGTTACGATCCCACCACCATTCAGACCACCGCCTCTTATGCCTTCAACGATTACTTCCTCAAACACGGCGTCGCCCAAGATAGCTGCAATTTCGCCGGAACCGCCGCTCTCACCTCCTTGAACCCAAGTAATCTACCCCTTTTTTTATTTTATTTTATTTTTTTCAGATCAGATTAGGGTTTGGATTGTTGAAACTCGAAGACCCTTTTCGTCTCTCTCTCTCTTTAACTCTCTTTTCTTCTGCGCATTTCAGGTCGCGGAAATTGCAAATTTCCATCGAGGTCGGTGGAATTTTTATGATTTATATAATATTATTAAGGGGTGTATTTGCAATTCCCACATCTATGTGGGTTTTTATGAAATTCCCTTTCTTTTGTTGGTGCAGCTTTACGGTGAAGAACGGAAGCTTTACAGCGTTGCCGACGATAGTGGGCATAGGGCCCGCCGGAGTAGACATGAGCTCTAGTCTTCAGATTCTGAAGGGGTGGGATCGAGTCGTGCTCACCGTTCTTTTGCTTCTAGGAATCGCTGCACTCTTGTTTCAATGACAACGAGAAAGAAAGGTTAAACATTGTATTCTCCTTTATTTTTTCCCCGATTATGCAGCCGTTTGAGTAAAAGGCTCCGAAAAAGGGTATATACTATATACCTTGTCGTCCAAATTTCTGATTTTTTTTTCTTTCTTTTCTCGCGTAAAGAAACTTCTGGAGTTAGGTGTCAGTAATTTTGATTTATTTGGACAGTTTTACCCCTATTTTTGATGGGTGGGTTCAACTCTTACGGTGTATGATTCTGTGTCCCAACCCAAAAATTGGTCCAGGTAATTTCATTTCAAGATGTATTCCTTTTTGCACATGTAATGATGAGTATAATATAATAAATGTACGAAAAGCAATGGAATGAATATAATGGGACGACTGTCGATGAAATGGAGTGAATGTATGGAATACAATAAAATAAATATATGAACTGTAATGATTAAGATTTCTAATCCGTTTGTAGAATCTAAGGGGGTAATGGCCATTTGTAAGAAGAGTTGAAAATGATGATTTTTTTAATTTATTTCGGTATGATGCAGTTGAAAATACTTCTTTAGGAACGACTTTTTTGAAAAATGATGAAAATAAATCACTTCTTTAGGTCAAGAAAGACCTTTCTAGAGAATAGACACTTAAGTTGTGTTTGGTCGGACTTGTGCTTTTGGATAAAAACTTATTAGACAAGTGACTCAATGGGAGCACTTATCTACAACAATAATAAGCGGCTTACTTGAAGAAAATAGCGTTTCGTAAATATATTTATTTAAGTGCTTATAAAATTTTAAGGATAAAATAGGTATTATGAAAATATTATTAAAGTTTAGAAATAACATTTATTTAAATGCTTATGAAAGTTTAGGGGTAAAATAGATATTATGAAAATATTGTTAAAGTTTAGAAATAGCTTCCTGCATAAGTGATAAAAGAAGCTGCTCTCAATAGCTTCTCCTTATGGGTAGCCTTCCTCTATTGCTTATGGGTAAGTCACTTACCCATTAGGTGTTACCAAACATACTTTTAATTTTAAAAAAATATTTTAATAAGTTATACGCTGAAATAAACACTTATATAAGTCGGGCCAAACACAACCTTTGAATGAAAATGAATCACTTATCTTTCATAACAGACCTTCCTAGGTCATAAAAGGCCTTCTTAAGACATGAAGCAAATAAACACTTAGGTGGCGTTTGGCATTGTTTCTATCAGCACTTATTGCAGCTTACCGCTTATATAAGTACTTATTAAATTTAAAAACGTGATTGGTTGGGCTTATGGGTAAGTGTGTATCCATAAGCAGTAAAGGAAGGCTACCCATAAGGAGAAGCTATTGAGAGCAGCTTCTCTCAACCTCTTATGCATTAAGCTATTTCACAACTTTAGTAATATTTTTAAAGTACATATTTTACCCCTAAACTTTCATAAGCACTCAAATAAATGTTATTTTTAAACTTTAATAGTATTTTTATAATACCTATTTTACCCCTAAACTTTCATAAGCACTTAGATAAATGTTGGTGATCAGGCATGCTAATTAAACCCCATTAGACACGTGGCACTTTTTAAAAAAGTGCGAGTACACGTTTTGGGTATAGCCGCATACACTGAATCGTTCAATAAAGCTGTAATGGCTATATAGCCGTCTTTCACGTGCCAGCTGTCAACAACTGCGTACGGTGATTAGGCCGTTTGGTGAAAATGTGATATTTGAACCGGCTCAAAGATATCTTACTGTCCTTATCACCAAAAAGGAAAAGCTTCTTGGAGAAGCAACCTTTTTGAATTCCAGCTTGTGAGGGAACGCCACGTATCCCAAACTCCACAAACACAAGCAATCTCCCTTTTTGAAATTATCAAAATGACAATGACCCATATTCTTACGGCACACTGCCTTCTAAGCACTCGAAGGAAAGATGATTTAACTCTTCCTTCAAAGAACCTTATTTTACCTAAAGGACATATTTAGGGGAATTCTACCCCCAATAAACTCCTCAAATAGTTAAGGTTTCAATAAAACCTCGAAGTCACATCTATTTACTCTCTAGAACAGACTTCGAGTGAGTTTTATTACACACCTTTATGTTTTAAAAATATTCTACTCAAAGAAAGATCCTCGAGGGAGGGCGCTCGAGGGAACTTTCTGTACCTTCTAACTCAGAAGTCATTCTTGGATCATGTCCATAGATTTCGAATGACCATTTACTATGCTTTGTCTTAGAGGGATCACGAAGCAGGTATATTTTCTCCTGCTAAAGCGGATTCGAAGGCAAACTCGAAGGCTAACCACCTCCAGATAGTGAATTCGAAGGCCAACCACCTCCAGATGGTGAATTCGAAGGAGGTATGTTCCCTCCTACCAAATGTGAATTCGAAGGAGGAATATTTCTTCCTCCTGAAGTGAATTCAAGGCTAACCACCTTGAGATGGTCAATTCGTTTAAGGGTCTGTCGCCTTCAAAAAGATTAAGGATTCTGTCCTCCTCGAAGGACACGGACTTGGGTTTACCCCTTCGAATACAGTCTTTTATGCATCCGAATTACAAACTAGGACTCAAAGTTGCTTTTATTCATTCATATGAATTGACTTCGAGTTATACATTGGACTTTCGCTTCTAGAAGCAAATCCTCAGTGGAAAAAGCTTTAGAAATCGAAGGCATGCCGTCTCCAGAAGTATTTCCTGAAGATGAGTTTCTTACAGACTTTGAGAATGTCCTCTCACATCACTTTAAAGGAATTCACATATTTTACTTCTGATTTCATTCAAGTAGAAGGCACTCGAATTGGTTATTGTAGCTATGAACCTTAAGGGATTTCAAGACAAACTCTTCTTTACAGGGACTATTGGTCATGAAAACAAGTTCCCTGATGAGACACTCAACTTCAAGTTCTCGATATGGGTAATTCGAGAATACATTGATCACCCTGTAAATATACAATTACTCTTGATTTCTTTCGAAGGAAGATTGCCGCCAAAAGGAGTTTTCTTTCAAAATATACGAATTCAGAAAGATACTTATGACATTGAATTGTCCCCTAAAAAGTGAATTGAGACGGACTCTTGGAATGGAAAGCACGTGGTAAAACCTCACCTACTTATCTGCTTTCTAACTTATCTAAAGGGGTTTTTGTCTTTTCTTGAACGACGGTAAGAATGGTGACATTGCTCTTGGGATTTGTATGAAAGTGACACGCGTCATCCGATTCGTGTTGCTCAAGTTCCAAAGCATCCTATCACAATGCATGTTTTTAATGTTTGAAGTAATTACCTTTCTTTCTCTGGAAGTGACTTAGGCATGTTGAAGAACACATGTCCTTCAAGATATGTTTTAGGACCACGTGTCACTCAGGATATGCTTAGCCCGTAAGGGTCCCTCTCTAAACGCTTAGCCAAGTGACACTTGTCCTATTTGGAGTGGATAAACTTTCTACAAATAGCAAAGCGCATCCTCCATTGAAGAGGATCGAGATCTGGGTCTTAAACTGTAATATCCCTAGTTCGGATTATTTCATTAATTACGCTTGATGGCATAATTAATTCAGATAATTATGATAATCTTGCTAATCACTTAGATTAGAAGACAATAGAGACT
>JAUPMG010166155.1:0-10693 GCA_031762675.1 Pachysandra terminalis | reverse complement strand
TCTTTCTTCTCGTTCTTGTTCATCATCATCATAGAGGCATTGAGTCGTTTTTAGATAGCGTTTAGGGGCTCGGTTTGTTTTTCGATTTTAGCATGGCCGCGCTGATCATTTTTGATGTTTTTTATTGATCTGCTTCAGGTTTTGAGGTGTCTTCTTCATTGTTTTGAATTAGTATTTGGTCTCCATATGGTTTAACTGTAGCAGGTGAGGTTTAAATATTGCAGTTATTTCATTGTCAACCACATATTTGAGCCTACCTTTGGGTGCATCTTTTAAGATGACTTTAGTGTGAGATAAGGTGGTTGAAAAATCTGAAAGGAAGAAAGCACCATGGAAGAATCTCTTTTTATTAAAAGGGTGAAAGTGATGCTTATATATAGTGCCTTATCCAGGCTTCCGACATATTATATTTTCCTATTAACCATTCCGTTGTCGGTGGCAAAGAGGATGGAAAAAAATCAAAAGTGACTTTCTATTGCATGGTATCAAGGATAAATTCAAATATTATTTGGTCGATTGGAAGGTGCATTGGCCTAAGTTGGTTGGGGCATTAGACCTCTACCGTTTCACCCTTATGAAAAATTCTTTTGGGGAAATAGTTATGGGGATTTGGAGTAGAGAAGGAAAGCTTATAGAGGAAAGTCATCTCATCAGAATACGGGATATTTAGTGTGAATGGATGGAATCATGCGAGGATGGTAGGTAACCATGCTGTGGGATTATGGAATGGAATCATGAAGATTGTTGACTCATTTTTGTTGGGCATTGGATTTTTACTGAGACCCAGTTCATTGATTTATTTTTGGCTAGATTGATGATGTTGAGATGAAATTCTATGTTTGTCATTGCCTACTTTTTCGAGGGCATCTAATCAACATTGGTGGTGGAAGAGTACATGGTAGAGGTGAAGCAATTTATGGAATCTGGTGTTTAGAAAGTAGACTTTTTTTTAGCAAGGTAGATCAATTTACTTTACCTTTTGGTATCAATTATACCCAAAATAGATTAGACATTTTAAGTAAAATAGAAGTGTTTGGGTGGACTCTACTCAGAAATTCACTACTCTAAGAGGTTATTGGGTGTAGTGGATCCATCTTTTCCTGCTAAGAAGATTTGAGGCTCACAATAGCCATCTAAGGTAGCGTTTTTTGGTTGGACAACTTTAAATAAATAATGGCCGATCATCTTGTCAATGGAAGTTGGAAATTCCTTACAAGGTTATCTTGTGTAAGCCTACAAGGTTATTTTTTGTAAGAATGACAGGGAATCAGATGATCGTCTTTCTTTTGTTACCTGTTTGCATTCATTGTTTGGTGTAAGAGCACAAAAAGAGTGGGTTAGAGTTGTGTGTGCCTCATGGGTGATTAAACTCGGATTATGTCTCGGGATCGGCCGAGACGGACCATATTAAATTAATTAAAAAAAAAACCACGAGTCGGGGCTTTGTGGTTTAATAATGTCTCGGGATCAACTCGGGGATCGGCCGATCCCTAACACTATGGCTTTGAGAATCGAATGATCCAACTTGGGATCGGTAAACTACAAACTGCATCCTTGTACGAGTAAAAAAACTCAACACGACGACTTGTCTCTTACTCGTTAGGATCATCCGATCCAACTTGGCCAAGTAAAAACATATTGAGCGTGGTAAATGAGTTTTTAAGTGTGGCACATGGCCAAGTTTAAAAAATGATCACCTGCCCCCATTCGTCCCTTTGAACCACCTGTTTTCCTTCTTATAATTTCACATTTCCCTCAAATCCCCCCAGGCCTGAATCTCATAAGGATCTCATCCGTTTTTGTATTTTTTTTCATTCCTAATGTGTAAATATTCACTGGATCTACATAAAGGTATGATCTCTTTTACATGTTTTTCACTTAAAATAAGGGATTAGTTTTTTTTTTTTTCTTTGTTCTTTTTTCTTTATGAGGAAATGTTGTGGGTTTAGGTTTAGTGATTAATAATTTTTTCTTTTTTATGTAATTATGTCTAAAATAATTTTTCTTTTTATTTAATTTGTCTAACTTTTATTCCAGGTTATATTGATTGGAGTAGGTCTTCCGATTTCGTTTAAATGAGGTTGATGGGGCTAAGCTCGAGGTAGAGAAGGTTCTTTGGTTGGAGAGAGGGTTTGAGGAGGAAGAAGTGAGATTGGCAATAATGAGCAAGGAGCGAGATAAGGCCCCTGGCACGGATGGTTTTTCTATGGCATTCTTTCAAAATTGTTGCAATTGATGAATGCTACTTTGTTACCTTTGATCTCCCCCACCTTGCCCCACAAAAAAAGAAAAGAAAAGAAAAAAGATGGGGCATAAAAAATTAAGAACTTTAAGCCTATCAGTTTGATTATGGGTCCTTATAAGGTCATTGCTAGGTTCTATCTCTGAGAATAAAGAAGACGCTGGTTACAATTGCTTTAGGTTGGCAGATTTTGGATGAGGTTCTTGTTGCAATGAGAGCATAAGGAAAATTTAAGTCTAGGGTGGCACGGTTAGTATGTAAGTTAGTTTTTGAGAAGGCGTACGACTAGGTGGAGTGGGAATTTTTGGACTTGGTTCTGGAATGGAAAAGTTTTCGTGAGAGATGGAGCAACTGGATGAGAGGATGCAAGTGGAATATGAACTTCTTAATGAATGAGTTTCGGGCATTTTTCTATCCTCTCACGGACTTAGGCAAGGGGATCCGATCTTGTTCTGTAGTTTTTGGTTGTTGAATAGTTGATTGGCCTGTTAGATATCTTGGATTACCTTTAGGAGAATCCTCATTGTTTTGATTCCTGGGCTACTGTGGCTGAGAGATTGGGAGACATTTAACCACCTGGAACCGAAATTATTTATCTTCTGGTGGTTGTGTAACCCTTATAAAGAGCTCTTTGGATAATCTCCTTGTGACTACCTATCTCTCTTTAAGGCTCCGTACAAGGTAATAAGCAGGATTGAGAAGATACAAAGATATTTTCTTTGGAAGTTTGGAATGAGTAAGAAAGATCATTTGGTGAGAGGAGAGGAGGTGAGTAGTGACAAATTGAAAGGGGATTGTATCTGGGTAAAACATTGGCTCGTAACAATTTGCTTTTTTGCAAATGCTGTGGAGATTTGGTGTGGATACAGAAAGTTTATGGCACAGAATCATTGTTAGCAAATATGGTGGGTATGATAATGGATGGAAGGTTAATCCTTCGGCTGAAGTGTTTAGTGCGAGCCCATGGAAAGCCATGTCCTCTTTGGCAGACATTTTCTATCCTTTGGTACGGTTTAGTGTTGGATGTGGGTCGCGTATCAGGTTTTGGTTCGATTTGTTGTGTTGTGCTTCCCTTTATGCTAGATTTCTTTAGACTCTATAGGCTGGTTGTTGATAGTGATGCTTTTGTTTCTATTGTCTTATCATGGTCGTCTTTTGGTCTAGTATGGCATCTCCCACTTAAACTCACTTTCGGCTGACTTGGTTGAGTTGGCTGGTTGTTTTGATGCCTTGAAGGATGTCTTTGCTATCCTTTTACCCATAGCATGTGTAGTTGGTACCTTCTCACTTTCCTTGTATGCTTATCTAGAAACCCCATGTGCCTTTAAAAATCAAAGCTTTCACCTAGACCACTCTTCTCTATGGAATTAATACCTCGGATTTCTTTCAAAAGAGAAGGAGATTACTTGCATTATCTTCACAGATTTGTGTCGTGTATGCAGCAGTGTGAGTCCATTGATTATTTATTTATTCATTGTGTGGTTGCTTCCGAGATCTGGTTTTTTTTTTACTGACGATGATTGATTTAGTATGGGTTATGTCGGAGAATGTTATGTTATTGTTGGATCAATGGAGATTTCCTTTTTAGGAAAGAGGGAATATTGATGTATAGGTACTTGTTCTGTGGGGCCATTTGATTGGGGCGGAACCTACATATTTTTGATGTGAGTGCTCATTTCAAATGATTATTGACTTCATGATGATGTCAGTAGCATTTTGATTGAGTGTTTCGGTGGACTGTAAAGAGTTTTCGATTTTAGAAATTATCAAGGTTTGGGCCACAATTGCCTTCTCTTCACCTTGGTCCAAACATGTGTTACTGATGTAATCCCTTCCAAAGGTAGGCTGGATTAAGCTGAACTTTGATGAGGTGTTCTTTGGGGAATCCAGGTCCTTTTGGGATTGGCAGTGTTTAAGATGAGAAAGTGTTTAAAAGGGGAGTGAGAAGAGGTGCTAAGGAGAGAAAAGATAAATTGGAAGCAGCAGTCAAGAATCAAGCGGAATTAAGAAGGGGATGTCAATACCAGCTTCTTTCACAAAGTGGATAAAGCTAGGAGAGGAAAGAACACAATGTTAGCCTTTTGGTGAATGGAGAGTATAGAGGATATTAATGACATGGAGGGGGCACATACTCATTTCTATTCGTCCTTGTGTAGATTAAAAAGAGTGGTTTCTTGTAGGTTAGGTTGGTTTGTTGGGCCTAGGTTGTCGGAAAAAGAGACAAGGTTTTGGAGGACATTCTGGAAGAACTTAAAAAAACAATGTGGGAGTTGGATGGTAATAAAGCACTTGGCTCGGATGGATCCACTATGGCTTTTTTTCCCTAGGAGTGTTGGGAGACGATCAAAAAGGGTCTATTGATGGTGTTTAATGAACTTCATAAAAATGGGTAATAAATAATGTCACAAATGCGATATTTTTGGTATTAATCCCTAAAGAAGTGGTGCTACAAATATCAAGGATTTTAGGCGAATTAGCCTTACCACAAACCTTTATAAGATCATTATTGAAGTTTATCATTAAATTTGAAGGAGATTTTCAGTAAGATTGTGACATAAAATCAGAGCGCTTTTTTTAGAGACCCATTAATTTTGGACAGTATTGATTGCTAATGAATGTATGAATGCGAGAATTAATTGGGGGAACCAGGAGTTAATCACAAGTTAGATATCTGAAAAGCATATGACAAGGTAGATTGGGATTTCTTGGATGTGGTTTTGGTGGTAAATGGAGAAGATGGATTGAGGGATGTTTACAGAAACTTAATTTCTCTTTTATTCTAAATGCAACAGCCAAAGGGTCTGCAGTCTTATCACGTGGTCTAAGGCAAGGGAATCCATTGTCTCCTTTCTTGTACATGCTGGTTGGGGATGTGTTGAGTAGATTCTTAGGAGGGCAGAGGAAATGTTGATTAGTGGTTTTAAAGTGGGAATGGATAGGATGTCCATATTACAGATGACATAATCTTGTTTTGGAAGCTAATAAGGATCTATTTTATTGGACAAAATGTCCTCTTGAAATGGTGTCAGGTTTAAACCATTAACATGAGGAAGGTAGAGGAGCTTCCTTTGAATTACCTTAGTATATTCTTTTTACCTGTTAGTGTAATTGAGGTTGGGATGTGGATCTAGGGTGAGATTTTGTGGGGAAGCTGCGGTAGGGAGACTCTATTCTCTCTACTAATTTCCCAAGAACTTTCAACCTGGTTCAAAATAAATCAGTGTCAGTTGCTGGTGTGGTCCTCTGATATGTTAGTTTGGATTCTTTGGAACCTGCCTCTTTTTCAGGTCCAAGACCAGCTGATTTAGAGGAGCTAACCACTTTGTTCGAGCTTCTTAGGGATGTTTTCATTGATCCTGAGGGTCTAATTATTTGATTTGGGCCTCTTGTCATAGTGGGATGTTCTCAACAAAATCCTTCTCCATTAGAGACACCCATGATCATATTGCTCTTTCTAGTCATTGGGTATGTCTGTATTTTACTGTTTTCTTCATATGATGCTGCATTGTTTTTCAGTTTGCCACATTATACAATTTATAATGTTGTAACTAATGCTTTGTCTAGTTCTTGTTTAGCAGTGGCATTGCGGTAATTATATAACAGTGTGCAAGAATTTTATCCTGATCAATGTACTAACGAGTGTTTTCTGGCGACTTAGTCATCTTGGGATAATGTCCGTAATAGTGTAAAAAGTGCTTCTTTTTTTTTTTTTTTTAATCGATGTGTAAAAAGTGCTTATTAGAGGACACCCTAGACATACTAAATCTCAAACCCTTATTATCAAGTCCAAGCTGAAATTCGGATTAAGTAACTTCAGCATATTTTAGCTTTGCTATAGATTGACATAAATGTAGCTTTGTGCTTGTTTTCGGTTGATTGAAGCCTATATATGCAAAGTAGCTCATGTAATACAGATTGTGTATGAATATTATGGCACTTAACACTGCAGATTCCTTGCTGTGCTGTTTTAATATAGCAACCAAAGAAATGAAATACAAAAGGTGTCAATATTGACATGATGTCCTTGTATCATTATTGGTTTAGAGGCACTGAATCCGCTTCCCTTAACGAATATAGAATTACATCTCTAATCAGGTCTATTTCATTAGCTCCGAAATGGAACATTTGTGTGGCATGTCCTTCTGTGACTAACTTTACATTCTTTCAAAACCAACTTCAAAAGCATCATTACTCGTAAATCCATACCTTTTCTTTTGGCTTTTTGGCCCCAGTGTGTTGGAACAATGAGAATGCTTACCATCTCTTTGGATGTGTCAAATGCTTCTTTGAGTTATGTGCCAAATGTTTGCTACTGGGTTCCACAAGCCCAAACACATTTTAAGCACTGGACCTTAGATATGTTTGACATCTTTATTCACCCGTCTCCTGTTGTCGATTCTTTATAGTGTGGCACCTATGAGTACACCTTGGATGGGTTGGGTTGATTCAAGGGCCAACTCATAGCCCAGTCTTAGAAGTCAGAGTCATCTTGGCATTTAACGACTTGACGCAAATCAACCTTCAACACAATGTGTCTGATGCTTTGCCTCAACCCACAGGTTAATTTCTTAATCCTATGTTTAACTTGATCCAGGTAGGGTCTTGTTTGAATGGATTGGGTTGAGGATGTCGTTTTCAACTTGGATAACTCTATTTCTTTTGCATTTTTTTTAATAAGCTTGGTGTGAGTTTCTTGAAAAATAAATAAATAAAGGAAAATCATGCAAAACGACAAAATGGTTTACACCAACTAGTTGCATTCGACAGCACAAATTCTATTCCACCATCCTAATCTTTCAAAAATCAAAGTCAGATTGTGACATTGTGTTTTGAAATCATTGCTGACCGACTCCACCCAGATCCTTTTTGGTCTTAGTCTAGCCCTTTTAGCTCTTTCAATATGGCAAATTTTCACACCTCATAAACACTTGTTTGTGTCTCCATTTTACATGCCTAAATTATCTTAATTTATTTTATCTTCTATTCTCTTGTAGCTACTCGTAGATAATGTTGGATATGTTTGTTCCTTTCCATGCATTCTTCTCAACATTAACAGCCCATCGACACTCACCCTATATATGTAGCTTCTTTGTTACCCAAAAAATCATGCAAATCATCTACAAAGATTACTATATACAAGAGCACTAGAACTACTCCAAGATCTACAACCATTGATTGGATAAGAAAATATGGTCAGATTGAGTTGATTCTGGTTGCTCAAGGCCTTACTCCAATCCCAATCCAATCTTTAGGTAGGATTGGGGATTTTTCAGCCATGACCAACCATTAGCTCAAAAAACTTGCTCTTAATTTATTGATGGGTTGGCTCTGGCTCAATTGCCAGAGATGCATCTGAAGTGACACCATAACTGATGCTGTTACCTGTTGGAATGCAAAAAGATGCACTATTGTAGTTCTTTAAACTCCTTTTCACAGGTTATTCAGGTGCACTTGTCCAGTTAACGTTTATGTGGTTTTATGATTTGTTTCCAGATTATCTCAGGAAGATCATTGTTCAGGGAAGGTCATCCAAGTCAACTAAGGTTGGAGACATTATGACTGACGAGGTATTACTGTTGGAATAGAACTTGATAAGCCCCACATCCAATTACAAGTTGCTCTGTGAATCTTTCTGTGTTATTCATAATTTTGGGATAGTACATGGCATATATACTCACATTGTGGTGTGCCAGAACAAGCTTATCACGGTCACACCTGATACGAAAGTTCTGCGGGCAATGCAACTGATGACAGGTACCATGTGATATTTCTTTGTTGAATGTATTGATATCATTTCCTTGAGGATGCAGTGCTTCGTCGTTTTTGTAACAGAATGAAATGAAAGAAAAAAAATAATAATAATACTTGGGGATTCATGACTGCTTTGCAGACAACCGCATCAGGCACATTCCAGTGGTTGATGACAAGGGGATGTTAGGCATGGTATCCATCGGAGATGTGGTTCGTGCAGTGGTGAGTGAGCACCGAGAGGAGTTGAACCGCTTGAATGCATATATACAGGGAGGTTATTAGACGGGGGCGGTTCTAATGATGATGAAAAAGAGAGAACTTCAAGAATTGTGGTGCTAAAATACCAACAATGAGTGCTTGTAATTTGTGTCGTAGCTTTCTGTAACGACTTTGGAATGTGGCATGGTGGTGAAAAAAGAAGCAACTAATTTTCACACCCCTCTGTGGATGCGTATAAATAAGCATTCGTCAAATGTTACTTTCGTATTTGCAGTTTTGGTTCGATTTAGGTTGGGTTGGGTTAATATAATATCTTTTAGGAATTAAATTATATATATAATATCATGTGTTATATATAGACTATAATTTGGTTGGTTCGGTTTAGAACTATATACATTTGAATTCGAGTTTTGGTTTGATAATCTAGGCTTCAATCCAAAATCAAATCTAATTCTATTTTATAACTTGAAAACCAAAACCAAATCAAACATCTAAAAACCTAACCCAACCTTATTGAAGTCGGTTTGGATCGGTCGGTTTTTGGTGTGAATCCATCCAAGTTGCATCCTTAAATGGTATGTAAAAGAGTTTGTCAATGGGTCGGCGAACACATGGATTACCTTTCTTCGTCCCAAGACACGTGGATTACAATCAGTATATAATTGATATTATGGAAGGTGTTGGATTTAGCATTCCTGGGAGTTGTGGAATCATCCACGCATGATCTACTGACCTCGTATCACATGGAAAATGTTCTGCGTTTGGCGAACATTTGTTTTATTAAATTTCAACGGGATATGTTTGAGACAATGTTTTCATCTCCATTTTACTGTTACCAAAGAAGGTTGGAGATTTTCAAAATGAGTTTATTCGATATTTTATGTTTTCATCTCAATTTTACTGTTCCTAATGAAGGTTGGAGATTTTTAAAATGTGTTTATTCGATATTTTCTGTGTTTTTATAAGCTTTAGTGAAAGCTTTGTTCGCGCAGTCTCTTTTGTCTTACGTTACACGAAAAGTAAAGGCTTTAAATAAGATTCCGATCGGGCACACATGATAGATCAAAGTGATCAAGATCGGATCGATGATGCATCCGATCGTTCTCGTACAATTGGAACCGTCCGATCAAAGGAGGTGTCAACCGATCACTTATTTTATAGGATGAGATCTTGACTCTAAGATCGTGCACACCTAGTCGATGATGAGTGAAGGGTTATGTACCTATTTAGATTTGATTCAGGTCATTGGATCAGGATTGTACCTACTGGTGAACAGGTACATACAAATCGATAGACATCCACCCCATTTGATTCATACAATTCGGAGAATTCTACTATGCTGACCTCGACAGAGTACCAACCATTTTTAACGGATGAGATTTTACATATAAAAAATTTTGATGGGTTAGATAAAGTTTTCTACTGCAGTTGAGAAAATGTCAGTACTGTAGACTAACTCATACAATTCAGATATAATTGTAAGAATACAAATAAGCTTTCAAGTGTTTGGCATCATCAGTAGAGTGTACTATTTTGATTGGGCGATGCATGTCTAAGAATCACAACAAATCATATTAGAAGCTTCATTGTATCTTGAAGGCATTTTCTCATCAACTCTTAGTGCAGTCACAATCTCGATGGAAAAACGTTGATGCACAAATAAGAATAGTGTAAAGTTTACTATGTTGAAGTGGCAAGTCTTAAGTGCAAGCAAGAGCTCAATGGCACTGTTGTTATAATGATAAGTTTTATCATCTCGAGGAGGTAAATTCCACGTGCAAGCTAGGGGTGGCAACGGGCCAAATTAAATTAGGCCAGGCTCGAGTTGGGACACAATCTACAATTAGAAGCTATTTTGTTGGTCCGGCCCGTGCTTGGGGCTTAACAATGTTTACCAAGCTTGAGCCCATCCATCAGTCCATGTTTGTTCAAATGGGACAAAAATAGTACTATTTTGTTGAAACTAGGATTCAAATCAGACTTCCACAAGCAAAATATGAACTTCTCACCATTATTAAGCTACAGTTGGTGATCAGGCGGTCTAATTAAACCCCACTTTACACGTGGCGCTTTCTTAAAAGCGCGTGTACGCGTTTTGGGTATAGCTACATGCACAGAATCATCCATTAAAGTTGTAACGGCAGTATAGCCGTCCCTATCACATGCCAACTGTCAGCAACTGCGTACGGTGATTAGACCATTTGGTGAAAATGAGATATTTGAAACGCCTCAGAGATATCTGACCGTTCTTATCACCAAAAAAGCAATAGCTTCTCAGAGAAGCAACCTTTTTGAATTTCATCTTCTGGGGGAACGCCACGTGTCCCAAAACCAACAAACACATTCTTTCTTCCCTTTTGAAATAATCAAAGGACTAAGGACATGTTCCCACGACACTGTCACGACCTGAATTCCAAGACACCACTCGTGTCAGCACGAGGGTAATCCCGAATTCCAAGTCGTAACTCTCACCCCCAATCT
>JAUPMG010166146.1:0-10693 GCA_031762675.1 Pachysandra terminalis | reverse complement strand
ACTGGAGATGAATTGGGCATCACTATGGAGGATTTACCATTCTGGGGATCTATGTAATCAGCCAGACTCCCTAACTTTAAGTCGATGAGCGACGAATCCTGACTCACTGAACTCGAATTTTCTTCCCCAAGAAATGCATTTGGCGTAATCATACAAGAAGAAGAAGCAGAAGTCACTCTCCTATTACCAATTTTTTCACCCAAAAACCCCCTAATTGGGTTTTCAGGAATTGGTTTTCTGGTCATGTCCGAGAAACCCAGTTCCATAAATCCCTGATTCTCCATGGTCTGTCGACCGGAGACCGGAATGTTACTTTCATAATTAAAGGGGCTTTTCAAGTCCATACCCATAAACATTTTTCTGCTTCTTGCAAGAGAATCAGTAGTTGAAACCATTTCTTCAGATAACACAAAACCTTTCCCTTCAGAAGTATAGTTCCAAGACTCCATCACATAGAACAAAATCAAAGCTACCGGAGATTATGGAAAACCCAAACAGAATTCAAAGAAGAAACCTTCTATATCTTCTGCAACTCTACAAGAAGCAAGAGATTAAAATAGAGACGCCATTAAAGCACCTTCATAGACACAGTAACTTCAATATTTCAATACAACAGAACAATCACAAAAGCTACATTCAATCTACAAAAAAAACCCATCTCAATTCAAAGGGAAAGAAACCAAAATTTACTCTCTGAAGCCCAACACTAAAAGAAAATTTCAGCATATAATAATCATTATCAGCAGAAAACGAAACCCCATTTACAAACCCAATACCCAGATAAATAAATACCATTAAACGTGCTTAAAGATGCTGAGATCTCTTATACAAATGTCCGATAATGTTGAATTCAAGAAAGAAAGTAAAAAAAAATGCTGAATGTGTGTTGAACCAGTTGAGCAGAGAAGCAAACAGAAGATATCAAGTAAGGTAAGACTGAAAACGAGAACAAGAAAACAATGGCAGGACGAGTGAGAGAAGTTTCGTTTACCACTTCTAAAAGCTGATTGATGGTTTTGTGGATGAGATTAAAGCCGAGACACTTAGAAGGAGTATACACGATTTCCACGCCCCCCATGAAAAAGCTTTGTCCTGCTCTTTTATTGGCTATTATGAGAGAGAGAGAGATTGATTGTATTTACATGCAAATTCATGCTTTTTCTAGTTATTTACATTACTAGTTTAAGTATAAACACTCCCTAATTATGAGGCAGAAGTTAAAGGTCAAAAAAAAAAAAAAAAGAAATAAAAAAAAATGGGTCCATACACAGTCATTAATGTGTTAAAAGGTCATCAAGTCTTTTTTAATGGTTTTAGATGGGGTCCCCATAAGAGAGAGAAAATAAAGGAACTTAAATACTCCATCCAGATTACCTACCCTAGGAAAAAATAAAGATAAAAAAAAAAAACTATTATTATTATTACTAAAGAGAGTAACACATAAAAGAAGCCTAATCCATATCAACCAAATTGGAAATTGGTTAGCAACAAATCTGGGTCCCTTAAGTTCCATAGGTCCTGTTAGATTTTTGCCTTTTTCAGAAACTAATTAATTCACAATTACCCACATCTTGAAAAGAATAGTAGTCTACATAAAGATTGACTAATGAGCCAAACAATAAGGGCAATTTGGTCACTGTAAAATAATTGCCAGATTTTGGTGAAGAGGAGAAGTCAAAGGTCCAAATCAAGAGAACTTGGATAAAAGATTTTACTCTTGATCTCTTCATTCCCATGCCAAGAAAGTGACCTAATTTACATAACAAATGAGAGTTGGAGCCAATAAGATTTTATTCAATGCACTGTGAAAGATAAAAAGTGTTATTTCCATTATTGGTGGATGGATCAATGTTTTTGTTCTATTGTTTCAGCATGCAAATAGCACCACTAGTAAGTATATTGGAGTATGACACACTGGATGGCTGTGTGTACCTAATTTGTCACTGTGTGTTCCATTTAAAAGAGGATTAACTGATGAGGATAAGATAACCAAATACACTAACTCCATTTCATGACAAGTGAATGAGAGCTCCATTTTTATTTTATTTTTTTAACAGATGGCTCCTTTTGATATCAATCATGGATGGCAACTAAAAGCTAAGCCATCTTTGTACTTACCAGTTACCACCCCCATCCCCACCCCACAACCCCAAAATAGATAACAATAAATAAAATAGCTATCCATTTTTGTATTTAGCTCTCCACCATCCAATTGCTCAAAAGGGTCACATGGTTCATATGGTATATAATGTGAAAATGCTTTGTAGAAATATCTGTTGTAGTTTTTATTCTTTTTATTTTTGTAAGTCTATTTTATCACAGGCTTCAATCTCCTTTCTATTTCTGTTGCTTTTTTTTTTTTTTTATGTAGGATTAGAAATGAGTTTTGAGCTCATAATGTCACTCAACAACATAAACCCTTACCAACCCAATCATGTCAACATTAAACATTTAAATCCTCTCTCTTTTTTTTTTTTTTAGCACTATGAAATTGGAAAATGCTTTTAAGTCTGATAGTCATCAGTCCATTGATATAATCCAATATGTGGAATGGATAATTTAGCAATTTCCCACTCTATACGAAAAATAAAAAGAAGGAAAATACTTTAACAAAGAAAGGAAAATATCTTAATTTGTTTATAATATTTATTAGAATTTAGATTACTAGAAGAAAAAAAATTAGGGTTTTTTTGAGTCTTGGTTTACTATTGGGACCTTGCAAAGAGATACCTGTTATAACAAGTATATCACACGCGGAAGCTTATTTAGGGAACCCCTTTATGTGAACATTCGGCCAACCCCAGATCACGTACTAAGTTTTAGTCATAAAGACATTCACGTGACATAAAGGGTTCACTTATAACTAATGCTTGTGTTGTGTAAAACAAGAAACACATAAAAAAGTATGGACGAACATTGATTCATGTGACAAAATCTAGTACACATGTATTAATATTGGAGCTTATACAAGTCGAAATATTGTACACATGACTAATTTATATGATCTCTTGTCAAATGGAAGATCTGGATAGGTGAGAACATTCTTCAATGTGGCAAAGTTGGCCTAATGCAAGAACCAATTAGGCTGTCGTGGTAATGTAGAGAAGCTTTTTGCCTTTTTTTTTTTTCAATGGTTTAGAGTTAGTTCATAATAGAGAGCAAATTGTCTATGATATTTTTCAATTATTTTTTTAGGGGCACTTATCGTATGATGTCATGAAGCATCAACAAAATCGGTAACCAATCATTCTAAAACCCAAGGATACAAATCAACCCAAAACCAGCTTTCACCTTAACCGAAATAACAAGTTATCGGTTCCATTAGCGCATGCCACTAATACTGCCAGAAATATCATAGGACATATCGCAGACGATTTTCTTTCCTTGTAATAATAGCATTTGACCATCTCTGTAAGCTTTGTAGTAGCAAGGAAAAAACAAAAGTGGGGGGCATATTCTTCATATCAACAAAGCAGTAATGTCATTTTTTAAGGAAGATATTTTTTGCAATATATTAAATTTTCAAAAGCTAATCTCTCTTTGAATTGATTAATATTCAATTAAAGTTGATATGTGTTGGAATGATCTTCCCAATATCTCTACAATGACAGACATCACTTCATATTATTAACAAAATGTCCGCTTCAAAACCAAGTTGATCTCTCCATTTTTAAAGCTAAGGTGAGGTGAAAAGGGGTAGGGAATTTAGATTGGAAGCAAGGGAACATGGTCTTTTGGGACACCACCTAACATAAAGCAAGGAGGGTGCTTTCTTTCTCTAAATGGGTAATGACAGACAAACCAACTACTTTTTCAAGAGAAAAAGATGCCCTAATACCCTTCTCTTGGTTCAATTGTCACTAACAATTCCAATTCACCATTGTGGTGGGAAGGGGGAAGAAGGTTCAGTGCTTGTGTTTGTGAAAAGGAGCCGATGCAAGAAGGTCCCACTCCATTTAATTCTAGTGAGAGAGCCAACAAGAGAGTTATGGCCATTCCTAACTCATTTTTCAGCTTTCCTCTCACTTAAAAGAGCAAAAGGACAAAGGGATTCTTGTTTTTGTGTGCTTTCCCCCACAAAAGCATGATTCAAACTGGGGGCATTAAATGGAGCAGGTTTACTGGATGGAGATTAGACCCAACATGCTTCCTGTTTTGTTGGACTTTTGCATTACGTACCTATCATGGGTTGATCCAGCTTGGCATGTTAGGTCTGAATCAGAAACAGATTGGTTTAGACTTGATACCTAGATAGATGCATGGTGTAAAGAATGAAAGTAAATCTTATAAACATAGGAGGAGAATATTTCTATGGTTTACTGGTTTACAATTTTATCAAATGTAAACTCAAATTCAATTCCCCTTAAATTTGAATGTTAGTTTGCTAGTTGTGAATGAGTTTTTTTTTTTCTTTTACATCAAAAAATGGTGGGGAACTGCTCAACTGTAAATGAGTATAACTAGACATCTCCTTTTATATATATGTATTGAGAATCACTTATTTTAAAAGCTTAAGTTGTTAGAGAACGACACAACAATGTATATCAAATGATTCAAAAACAAATAATTATGTTGCCCAACAATATATTCCCCCCTTTATAGGGAAGACACAGAATCGAACCCCCGACCCTCCCCCAAATCCCTTTTTTGAGGTAATGTCCTACCAACGTTGCAGGACAAACGTTGCAAGGATCTTGTAACTTTTTATTTCACATATGTGATGTGTCAACTTTTTATTTGATGCTTGTAAAATCACTTTATCATTGTCCCACTTACTAAATTTAATCCCTTATAAAACAAATCCACTATTTTTTATTTTTCATGGATTTAAATTTAATAAGGTGACATCAATAAAAGTCAGACACACTATAAATCGAAAAAAATCGCTTTATTGATTAAAAGGTATTCTTCGGGGTCGGCTGATCGGATCAGGCGGGTCACCCGGCCTCTTGCCAACCCTAGTTGGGGCTATTGTAATTAGCCCTGGTCGAAGAAAACAATACCTCATCTGTTTGGGTTTAGTATTAAAGATCCGCTTCTTCGAAGATCTTGAAATCTAAAAGCCTAGCCCAACTTCAAAGCCTTGATCGTAGTTATTAAATAAAATAAAAAATGGAGTCACGGTTTCAAATTAGGGTGGCAATGGGACGGTGACCCACCCGAACCTGACCCTATGATTGGGTGGGCTTGAGCACGGGTAAGTGGCCCGTAGAGTTGCACTGGGCTCGAGTTTATGTTAAATTAGCCCGGCCGGCTTAACGTTAATAAGTAATATATAATTTTTACTTAAGTTTGTTCTCATCTTGTGGTTGTAAGTTAGCAGCGAGTAGCTCACATTCTTTTTGTGAAGACCTAGGTTCAAATCCTAACAAAAACAAAATAGTAGCACATGTGCTTTGATGTATTTTACATACATCGGGCTTGGGCTTACACCTTTGAGCCCAAGCCCACCCAAACCCAACCCTACCCCTAATTAAATCATCTAAGTCCTTTTTGTAAAGGATAGAAAAAAAAAATAGTCAATAAACAAAAGACACATAAGCAATTGATGTATTTTAAATACATCAAATTTGGAATTACACCTTTGAGTTCAAACCCGCCCAAACTCGACCCAATATCACCCCTAATTCAAATCATCTAAAGTCCTTTTTGTAAATGACATAAAAGAATAGCAATCAATAAATGAAAGACACATAAGCCAGACATCAGACAAACTCATGTAATTTTTAATTTTTTTTAATTGATTCAAATTACTTAAGGTCCTTGAGGAACATTAACAAATCAAACACATAAGCTCACCCAACATCAATTAATTTTTTAATTTGTTTTTAAAATTACATGAGTTTATTTGATGTTAGACTTATGTGTCTTTTGTTTGTTGGTTATTTTTTTTAACCTTTCCAAGAACCTTAAATAATAAAAGCATATTGTTTACTTGCCAATGTCAATTAATCTTTTATTTTTAAAAATCACATAAATTTGTTTGATGTCAGACTTATGTCTTTTGTTTATTGATTACTATTTTTTCCTTTTTGCAAAAGATATAATGTCACTTCAAACAAGTTCAAAATCTTCTCATGCATACAAGAAACTCTTTACTCACTCTAATTACAAATATTTTAAGACATTGTTTGAAGTGTAGGTGGCTATAGATGCTCGACACATATATCTACGTACGCTACATATTCATTGACGTGTACAAACAAACACTGAATGAACACCAATGTATGAGAGCATTTCATCTTGAGCAAATTAGGGGAATATCGATTGGAACATGCGCATATGCACGTCACACATCCAGATTTTCCTCACATTATCACTAAAAGACAAAAATAATTGGATGTATGGTGTGCATAAGCGTACGCTTCAACCGATGTTCTACCATTTTCGCTCCAAACAATACATTCTTCCAACACATCCAGATTTTGACACACCTTCTAGAGACCGATACGTTGACACACATCCAAGCATACTAATAGGCATATATCATACATGAAAATGCACTACAATACCTATGTGTTGGGATCCCGTGTGCTCGCCGTGTGCTGTAGAGACAAATCCCAAGGATAAAATAATATTTAAGCCCCCAAGTGTAAGTCCCACTTCCAAATTTGTCTCTACAACACAAACCGAGCACACGGGATCCCAACACATAAGATCCCCATTGCTACAACACCAACTACACATATCTCAAGGCAAATAAAGAGCATCTTTTATTCGTATCTTTAAGATACCAACACGATACCTTTTCTATTTCCAAAACAGTACTATACTACACGATGCTACAAACAATATTTACGTCAAAGGATTTGTGCCCTTAACATTCTCACAAGCTCCACTCACTTGATGTTCTAGCTTCTGCCCCCAGAACATCTAATTTTACCGGTAACAGATGCATGACACAAGTTTTTTTTATGCCTGTTCATTTAATTTGGATCGACTCGAACCCAACTCAAACTCAGAACTCAAGAGGTTTAATTTTGAGTTCGGTCCGGGCTAAATACGACCCAACTGATTTTATGTTTGGACCAAACCTAAATTGAAGAGAACTCAACGCACCCCACCTGTTTTTACAGCCCTATATAATGGTCACGGAACCCAAATTGAGTATAACCCGACCTAACTCAAACCTAAACTCTTGACCCAAGATACGACACAAACACAATTAAATTTGTGATAGAATATGAACAAAAAAACGAGCTTAACATGACCTAACACAATAATAATCGTGTTCCGTGTCGCATCGATCCTAAAAAATTAAAAATTAAGAACACAATCAATAAATAATCAAATAATGCCAGATAATCATGAAAATGCTATTTGTACACCCTTATGCTCAATCAATAAAAACTACAAGCATAATCAACCCTTCAAGTCTGGCCAAAACCTATTTCATGGCCTAAAGCTAAGGATGTACAAACAACCGAACACAAGGCTTAATTATTCAATTATATATCGAAGTATGCTCATCCCATATCTAATTTTTAACCTTTTAAGCCTGACACGACATGAGACACGATTATTATTGTGTCAAGTTATAACAGATTGAAACCACATTTTTGCTCGTATTCTACTTCAACTCAATTGCTTCGTATCTTAATCATACCCAAACCTTACTCTACCATCGGCCATGAACTCAACCCAACCCTATACCCATTTTCCTGCCGTGATTTAACTTGCACGGGCATGATTCAAATTTAAACAGACAGGCACGCACGGCCCGGCCCATTTGAACATAAGCCATTAAAAAAAAAAAAAAACCTAAACTAAGGATGTACATATGCCAATCCTGATATCATATAGCTAAATGTGACCCAAGAAAAAAATTGGAGTTTATTGTGTGTGAATGGTGTGTGTGATCACGAGTAGCACAGCAAACTCCACAAGATCTCACACCGGAGTTGTAGATGGAAAAAAAAAAGGGAAGGAGCAAACGGAAAACCATTGGCATGGGTGGAATAGGGAAGGAAAACCCTCTTTCTCTTTCATAACTTTTTCAGTCATTCAAGATTCCTTCCCGTTTCTCACCCAGTCTTATAGCTTTCCTAAGTTCTCAGGCCTCCCTTTTCTTCCATTTTCTTCACAATATAACATCAAATAGAAGTGAGAGAGAGCGAAAAAGATGGGAAAGGGAGAAAGCTTGGAAAACCATAAGAATGGGTGGGAGCGGAAAGAAAAAGTATTAGATCTCATAACCTTTCCATCCCAACCCACTCCCAAAGCTTCCCAATACATCTTACCTCCCTTTCCCATTTCCACCTTAAGACAACTTCTTCTTGTGGTGATTTCTACAGGTCACAATCTCCCCCCTATATATAACCGAGGAGAAACCCTAGATGATAGAGCGTTTCATTTAGTCCACAGCCGTTGGATCTTACCTAATAACGTGGTAGTGTCTCCACCGTTGATCTTGGTTGTGCTAAGACTCCAGAAGTTTCCTTTCACTTTATACGTATCTTTGTAACGAAGAATCTTTGTAATGAAGAAACCGTTGAAAAGCAGGATATATTACTTTATTTTAGATCGTGTGTGTGCTCGACCATAGAATCTGCGTTCGTTTTCGTTCAGTCATATTGATTTGAACGTCTACTTTGAATGATGCACGTGGGCCGCACCAACAATATTTTTATATATGAAATCCTTAGTGTGGGCCCATGTAAAAAAATAGCTTAATCGTGATCGAAATCAAACGATGTGGGTCAACGCTCATCACGAGGTTATTAACTGTCATAAGAATAAAGCAGTCTCAGTGATATACAATAACATTTCACTCGATACCGTGTTGAGTGAGCCGATTCGGGATGCAACGTCATCCACGTGGAAAACATTTGGACGCGTCTATTTATTTATAACCGGATTGGGACGCGTATTGTGGAAACAAAATTGTCTGCCATCAATCTGTGGGCAATGTTTTGGGGGAAGTGGGTTTCTTCTATGGGAGCATCTCCGATCCTAATTTTTTTTCCGGACTCAAATTTGGGGAGGTTTTTATTCAAAATCTTCTCCAATCGTCTTTAAAACCCTCTATGTATTTGCGAAGGAGTTAAATTTTTTTTCAAATTTGAAGAAAATTTTAGGCATCCTTAAACTTCTACCTATAATTCAACGGCTATGATTTTTCAATATCAAATTCTTTTAAAACGCTTTTCAATCCGACTGTCTCTAAAAAATTTGAGTACAAATATAGGAAGATGCATTAGAGAGTACTTCCCTATTTTGACTTTTGAACCACACTTACCCCTAAAATAGGAGAAAATATAGGAAAATGATTGGAGATGCTCTTAGGTGTTCAAGAGAGAACATGTTTTCATGGGACCCACCAATAAAATTGGTGACTTGCCTAACTGGTTAATGTGGTGGGGGGCTCACGGTTCATCTTTTCTTTAGGATTTTTCAAATGACAGGTCACTAATTTTAGTGGTGGGCTGCATGGACACGTGTTCTTCTCTTGTGCATCTAACAAGAGAAACCCATTACACTCCTAACAGAGGATCCGCTTCCAGTTTGGGTGGCATTTAGGGTTTGTGGAACTTAGTTTCTTCAGATTGATTGGTTACTTGTTTTATAGGCGTGACGTGGTGTCATATCATTTTTGTCCGAGGAATCTCAACGGATTGGATCATGGCATATCCAAATTTGATTTCTTTAAAAAATGGGATATAGGGGACAAGATTTGTGTTTAACTTGTATGGAAAAGATATATAAATTATGCAGATATTTGTTATGTACCCCTAACACCATGTAGCAGAAGAAACAAAAATGATATGCATTTTTAGGGAAACAAATCATATGCTATATATTCTTGGGATTTTTTTCGATGGTACTAATTCGATAGTGTATACAAAGTTTTGTTATCGAAAATTTAAAAGGGGAAATCACAATCTCTAGGAATTTTTTTTTTGTATAAAATAAAATGTTCTGTGATTTTTCCTTGATCTCCTTTGTTGCTATCAGGAAAGTGTTTCGTAGGACTTTATTGCGAAGTCTTTGGCTTGATCTTGAGGTTTGTAGACTTATAAAAGATGTAGATTGAAAGCTTCAACTTTGATATAAATAAATGATTTATTGCAAAGTCTTCGACTTGATTTTCGGGCTTGTAGACTTGTGGAATATCAATGGAGCTTCGTCTTGATGTAGATCATTGGCTTTTTAGCGTATAAGAGAACGAAGAATTTGAATCTTAATGCTTGAATGTTGTATTTTGGGGGTCTCAAGCTTCAGATCTTTGGGGCCTCATATTTTTCTTCAAATCTTTAGGCCTTCAGATTTTCTTCAAACATTTAGGGATTCAGATTTTTAAGGTGTTAGAGCAGCAATACTTTTCCTTGATTTATATGTGTTCAATGCTTCAAGGCAGCAACACTTCTTGTGTTCAAGGCTTCAGGGCAACAACACTTCTTTTTCTTGGTTTGGCTATAAGACAACCAAGGTTTATGATGTCGATGTCGCTAGGCATGTCGCCAGGAGACTTCGGCGACATGGTGAAAACATGGGGAAATGTCGGAGAAATGTGGGGAAACCATGGGTTTTTGATGGATTTTTGACCCAAACTTTAAACATGTCTAATTAAGACCTAAATGCATCCAAGTACATCAAAAAATGCAAAACAAAAAATACTTACACATTAAAAGTCATTACTTGAGGGGGTCAACTTACACGCTGTCGGGTCTGTAAGCTGTAAAAAAAGATGCTA
>JAUPMG010166125.1:0-10694 GCA_031762675.1 Pachysandra terminalis | reverse complement strand
CAATCCGCGGTCCAGAAATGGATCCCGAAGGTCTCACCTCGAGATTCGTGTCGATCCTTGCTAGGGATTCGTGATACGGGTTTTGGGGCGTGACAATGTAGTGCTCCAGAAATATTTAGTGTCCACCAAAGTGGTCTAATCATTCAATCTAAGATGCTGTGAACTCTGTTAGACCTATCAATATGACAAGTTCCCACATGATCGATCCGTCCTATGAGCAAGATGTTTTATCGAACCATTCTCCCAATACAGAGACTTCTCAATGATAGAACATTCTATGAAGGCATACATAGTTTTAAGGGTTTACAACATAGGAGGCACAATCCCCCCACTTAATTTTTGATCATGGGTAATACTCCAAGGTTCCATCACGTGGATTGCCTCAGGAAATCATGTCCATTGACAGTTAACAGACTCTGAATATACATCCAAGCTTTCTCATCATGAAATGCTTGGGAAAAAGGGGTCCATAAACAAGGATGAGGATATTGGGGTAGCTCATCCCTCAACTCAGCCAGTCAAATACCTCACTCAATACAAATTTGTATCATAACACTCTTATCACTCATGAGTCCAACACATGAACTCTGAGGTAGAAGGAATTACTCATGGACCATATTGAGGTCGAGAGTCAATGCAATGCAAGTGATGAGGTGCACATTAACTATGCATTCATCTTCATTGTGTACAGGGTGCAATATTAGACAAGTATAATTCATTTCTCATTCGTCATGTAATACTATTCATAGTTGCAAGTAAATGATGTACCAAGATACGAGTTCATAAAGAAGAAAGTGTACTAACAATTCAATGTAGAACACAATTACTTATAGATTTGACCTATTCCAACAAAATGAAGTTTAAGTACGAAAGACCAAACAAAATAAACCACAACTGTAATTCTCGGCACACTGAGGGTTCGTCGAGCAATCTTGGTGGGGTCCTCGTCGAACATCTCGGCGACAATCCCAGGGGCTTAAAAATCCTAAAATGTCCCTCGGTGCACTGAGCTAGTTCTCGGTGAACTATCTAGGGACTCGAAAATCCCCATAAAGCCTCGGCGCACCAAATAGGTCACTGAAAGTTCTTGAAGGCACTAGACAAACAGTTCGGTGCACTGAGAAGGTCGTTGAACCGCGCGTTAGGCCAAAATCTGGGTTTTCTCTTCATGCTATCAACTTGAGTTCATAAGAACCTTAAAACAAAACATCCACTACATGTTTCCATCATTGAGTACACCAACATTCATGGAAATTAAACACTATTAGATACAAATTACAAATGAAAGCATTCTTCATTCAAATAGCATGAAATTTAATGGAAAAATCCGTGAAAATAGTCTATGAACACCTAAATCAATCAAATATCAATTTGAATAAGTTTACTTACTTAGAGAATTGAAGAAAACACCAAATCAAACAAGAAGCAAGCTCTCCAAGTCCTTCTTCTCCACAATTTTCTCTCTCTAACTTAGGCTTTTCTAAGGTTTAAGCAAGCCTCTTCCATGCATAGAAGAGACAATGAAATGGGTTGGCCATACTTGTGTTTCTCTCTAATGAGGTGGCAAGATCTAAGCCTTAGATCTCACCAACCTAAAATCCTAGCCTTTGATTCAAGACGCACGTGGGGGTCGGTAAATCCCTCCAACCACTATGTCTTTCTTCAAATCCTAGCCCTTGAATCCTCTCAAATGCGTCCAAGCCACACATCACAAACACAAAATCTTAAATGTATCCATGCCACACATCACAAATAAAATGGGTTCTGCTATGGTGTGTAACACCCGAATAAATACGGCGAACTCACGACTAATCTCACGGCAGGATTAAACATGTGATTTACCCAAACACAAGAAATTAAACATCATAATGGTTCACTAAAACAAGCATGCATAATAAAAAATTTTAGGTTGTTACAGGGTGAGAGTTATATTTCAGACTTATTAGAGGCTCGTTTGAGATCTCTTAACTTTGGCATGTGACAATACCCTTCAAGGGTCACCACTAGAATCTGGCGACGCAACTCTCACCCCTCCACAGGAGGTGGCAAACAAGTGAATAACAAGAGACATATCTAAATAGTATTTAAGTTCTAGATATGCCATACCAGGATCATTACTAATCATTTTCATAATGCTGAAGCTTCTACCCAAGCCTGCCAATAATCTATCCGAGTAGGCAGCATAACCTGAAAAATATTTATTAACGAGTGTGAGCTATAAAGCCCACAAGTAAGCCCACAATAACCGGGTATTTACTCAGAAACACAACCTAGTAAATAAATATGGAATCGTATAAGTGGATTATGATAATTCATTATAGTTCTTGACATCTATGTTTTAAGTTCTTAACTTTCACATAATTCAGTTCATGATTATAATTTAATTCATTATTTGCATTCATGTAATTCAGTTCATAACTTTACAATGAGTCATCATTTGTATTTAAACAATTCATTTTCCCACATTTACATAATTCTGCCTATTGTATGTACATAACTCTACTGTCATCATTGTATGGTTACTTCTATGAAATTTATTCATAAAGCATTTATTATTCAACACTAATCATCTAAACAGTTCTAATCTTTTTAACGGATTAGTCTCGGTCTTAATCGTCATTTAGTATGATAACATCCTCAACATAAATTAGATCTAAAGATCTAATTGATACACTACTAGTCACATTAACTAAGTGAGTTAAGAAAAGCTTTCACTATGGTACTAAACATCCATCTAATTATGTTCTTAGCCTGCACATGATTTCACTTATGTTACTACTGTAAATCGTAGATTGTTTCTATACAATTCAATCTCCTTACTTATGTACTATCATCAGTAGTATATACATGATTCTATTCTTATCAATTAAGTCGCTCAGTTCTTTCCTCTGTCTGTTCTCATGTAACCTCAATTATGTTCTATTATCTAATACCTCTCAACCCCTGTCTTTATATATTCTAAGTTTTACGATTAGCAATTATCGGTTACGACTTTTAACATTCACTAAATACTATAACATTTAAACACATCACCACAATCAACACACTATGCAGTTCTCTCATCCATACTCACTGGGTTTGATAACATGCATGCTGGTCTGCTCAAATCTACATATTCTACATGATGTTGTATGCTCCATGGTCATTCTCAAGAGAGTCAAGTCTCCCTTTTCACAATTCACAACTCAGTTACAACCACATGATATGCATGCTACTGATCCTATGGCCACTAGATGTTCACGCTTGATCCCCTCCTGAGACCTCATAAGTCACATAGACTTCAATGCGCCATCTAAGGCTAAGGCCCTCAGTGGATTTTGTGTGTATAGCACAGTTTTAGGGTTTCTCAACGCTTAGGATGCTCTTGTCCCACCATTATTTTTGATTGTGGGAACGAATCTGGGGGGGACACCACCAAGAACTCTCCCCCGTGTCACATCCCAGTCCACCGCTATCAGTAAATAAACAATAAAAATAAATCTTTGGGCATCTTGGACTATTCTGGTCCTACCTTGGTCTTGCCTCTCAAGGCCATCCGAGCATCACATATAACTTCCCGTTATGCTTCTTTGGGCATTCAATACTTTCAATTAACCAAATGTAACTCATTCTAGAGTTCATGTTTGACATGGTCATCCCGACCGTGAAGTTAATATGCAATACCGATGGTTATTCCAATTTGACTAAATTCACCTAAATGTAGTAAATAGAAAACAAGCAATTACAAAAGCATCTACAACCAATCAGATCATCACACATCATGAATCTGCACTTCCATGTTCAACATACTCTAGAGACACTCACAAGTCTCCATATGCATACATCATACTCATACTTGTCCGTAGACATTACCATTCTCTTTATATGCTTATTCATAAATAAAAATAAATAAACACAACCATACACTTACAAGGACTTACATCATTTGCCTTTACATCACAATATTGTGACTCATGCCTATTATTAAGCATAGACATCAATCATATTCACATTCAATTTATCTCAATACTGAAGATACTATACATCACATCTCTAGTGATCCAGAATAATTGAGGTTATTAATTATAATACCTCTCACATCCATACTTTATGTTTATACAAAAACATGCACATTCTTTCATCCTTTACCATATACCACATATATCAATGTAACATATATATCTGTACTCATGTGTTACTTGTTTCATTACAAGTGTTATGCATATTCTTACTTACGTGTGTGAATCATTTCACTAATGGGTTAGGCCTCGACCTTGTATCTTATCACTGTACTTTTACTTGTTTAGAAGTTATGTATAACGTTTACCTCATTAATTTGATTTTCCTCATTACATAGGGTTAAGGCTTTGCTTTCTAAGTTGATTAATACCTTAAGTATTACTATGGTACTTACATGCACCTAGTCTCTCATTCCATTCTACAAGTCTAAGTTGGTCTCTATGAACCCTAAACCAATACTAATAATCCATACGCTAGTCTCAATGAATCCATACAGTCCCCAGGGTTCAGTATAAACCCCAGTCCAACCCACATATCCCCACTCTACCAGGTGGTCCTAAGAACATAGTGGTGGCACTCAACTAGTAGCCACTCACATGCAAACATCAAACAACTACATTACACATCCTCTGGTCTTCGCCCACGAGGTACAAAGTCTAACTCTCATAACAGGTCTGGTCGGCAACCTAGTTGGTAGACTGGTCTTTCCTGGTCCCCCAAACACTAACAAAACACATCACTCTTTGGTGGGCTCATCTGTGGAAGTGGTGCCCCCAAAGTTCTCCTCAAACATCCCTCAAACACACACCCTGTTGGTGACTCTGTCGGCGGGTCATCGGTGGGTGGACTCAACCTTACAAAATGTCAAAAGGGTCCCGCGGTCAGTAGGTTTGTCGGTAGACCAACCACCCGCCGACAGTCTCGTCGGTGGCTTCGTCGGTAGACCGATGGGATCCGCCGACGGTCACGATCTACACAAGTTGGCCCCTGTTGGTGGATTCATCAGTGCACCGACCACCCACCGACGGCCTCGATTGCGCAGGTTGAGGCCCTGTCGGTGGGTTCGTCGGGGCACCGACCACCCACCGACGGACGCCGATCTCGCGACTAGGTTTTCCCAAACCTCCTAAACTTCATTCTAGGTCATTCTAGTCCCCCAAATGGTTTCCAAATCACTCTAATATCATTCTAAAACATGTTTAATCACATTCTAAGCAATCCATTAATTAATCTCCTCATGCACTTGTCCCAAATTGAATTTTCAAACCCTAGGTTAGGTTTTTATCCTAAATCCCTAGTTTACACATTCAAGTTACACAAACTACCATTTTTGCATGATTATTGCTAACTATTATCATATTAGCATGTTGATTAGTTCTATATGAGTTGTTATTTGGGTTTTTGGGAATTGAAAGTTCACTCACCTCGTGTGCCGTTGAAGCCGCGGTTCCCCATGCTCAACCATCCTATGTCACGACTCATCTCCATCTCTAAGCTTCAAGCTTTCCTTCCTTCGCCTTTGATGATGAAAATCCTCCATCCAAGCTCTAGGGTTTCCCGTCTCTCTCTCTCTCTCTCTCTCTCAAACTCTCAAAACAAAAGGGTTATGAGACAAAGGATCTTATATATAGGCTCAAGGTAAGTTAAGGACTTGTTTGGTTCTGCCAAAATGGGTTTTCACTTAATTGTGGATTTTAATCAATTGTCAAAGTGCTGCAACTTAATTTTAAGTTTGGAGCTTAGACATATAGTGGTCTACACTCTCATAGGCAAATTTCACTGGTTTAACCTTGTTCATTAATTAAATGACCAAATTACCTTTATTCTAGATTTTCGAAATTTTTGGGTCGTTACAAAGCACCCAATAGATCACTTCAGCAACACAACAACCTCAAATCAACTCAAAGTAGCCACATCTCACAGGTCCTGCAATCTCAAGCAGCCTAAGCGTTGCTCAAAATAGAGAGAGGAACTCGTTATATGTATTTTTTTACTGTATTATTTTTCAGAAATTTGAATGACAGTGTATACACCCCGATTTGCACCGATGTGCAGTTTTTTTCTTGTTTTTGCAAGTTATTGAAGGCTTGGCTTGAGAACTGACAACTCCTAATCATCCTCTGAATATCACCTCTATCATGTGCAAATTCTTTTGGAAATCTCAGAAATTCCTGAAAATGACCAAGATACCCTCAGTGGACTTCACTGATCATCCTCTCCCGAATTCGTTTTTGACTCAAAATCTGATTCTTAATGAGGAATGCTTTCAAACAAGTACCATTTTGCCTAGATTCAGGATTTTTAGGAAAAATAACCAAAATGCCCTTGGAAGCATCGACTTTTTGTATCTTATGCGAAGTCTAATTTGGACCTTAAATTCAAAATCTTGACTGAAAATGCTTTTCGACGGGTATAATATTGGCTAGGTTTAGGGCCGTTGTGCAAAAATGACCATTTTACCTTTTGACATTCCTTTTGGTCGAAACCTGCTATTATCGGAGACCAAAACAAGATATTTACTTCGAATTTTTTTTCGTCATACCAAACCTTTCAAAATGACTTTGAATTTCAGAATTCTGGGTTGTGGAAATTGAGTGTCATTTTTATGATTTTTGAGAAAATATTTTGCCACAGAATTGGATGAAGTCGTGCTCTTGCAGTGTTGTCGTGCTTGCGAGTGGCAAAAAATCTCACCACACGTGCGTACAATAACCAAAAAGTAACCTAACCAATTAGATTCCCCTTCTTTTTCAAAGTAACCTAACCAGGTAGATTCCTTATTGTTTCACCTTATTATTTTTATGTTTTTCAATAAAACCCCAAATAAAGCCTGTTATTTCAAAATTAACCTAACCAAAAAAAAAAATGGCACAACAGGCTCTTAGGGTTGTCTAAAATAAAAGGGGGTCGGCTTCTTCGTCTCCAGGCCTCTTTTTCTCTCCAAGCTCTAGAGAAAAAAGCCCAAAAACCCTAGTCCCATCTCATCTTCTTCTCCATTCAGCGGTGGCGGTGGCGGTGGCGGCGGCGATTTCCGGCAAAGCGACGCCCCATCTCCGGCGGAAACCCACGAACCATCCTCACGGTAATCCACTCTCCCTCTTTCATTTTCCTCATTATTTTCCCTCCATTATTTTTCCCCTTCTTCTTCTATTCCATTTTTCAACATTTCACTTGCAAGCACCACTTTCAACCAATCCTGTTAGGTAACGAACATTTCACTTGCAAGCACCACTTTCAACCAATCCTGTTAGGTACGTTACCTAACATGCATGCATACAGCTCATGAACACAAGAGAAGCAATCAAGCGCTCTCCTAATCAGGAAAGGTTTTTGCTTGTACTTATGATCTCATGTCGTTACTATTTTTGGAATGCTGTAAGATTTTTCTAGGTTAAAAGACATGGTTTTAACCACTAATTTTTATTTGCCTCGAGTGGATCTACGGAGCTCAAGGTGGTCAATTTTTGTTTTTTGGGTTAGGAACAACCTTGTGTGCCGGTTAATAAAACAAGGAGAATGGAGTTTGATAAGATTAGATATAATATTTTATCAGACATGAGTGTTGAGAGAAGTGAGTGAAACAACATCTCAGATTCAGAACAATCTTTATCCACTGTCTATCTAGTCAGATTTGAATGCTTGTTATATTCTTGAGATTTTTGAAGTATGGATACAGTTTTAGGCAATAGAAATAAGGATTTATTGGAAGTTTTGATGTTTCAAACTCATAAGGACTGTATGTTTATGTTGGTCAGATTTTGTTATAATGATCATAAATACAAATTGAAATTATTTTTGTTTCTGTTTTGATATTCCTAGCAATTTGTTTAGATGTGTTAGGTTGTTTTCAGATTTTTTTATGTCATCTTATCTTTAGCCCTTAGAGAATCATTATATATGAATTAGCATACGGATCATAACATCTTCATTGGTTATAATTTTCTATGATTTTTGGTTCAGGTTTATATTAGGATATCATAGATCTATTTTGTTTAAGTTTTCTTTTGATAATGATATTTAATTTTTAGGGAATTTTTTGGTTGTTAGGAATTTTTAGCATAGTATATATTTTTCAGATTTTTAGGGTTTAGTCTTATTAGAATTTTTATTTTAGTTCTTTTTAATATTAGAGTTTTTAGCATATTAAGTTCCTTTTTGGGTTTTAGGTATATTCGGCCATTCTAGAATTTTTACGTATTTTAGATTAAAATATTAGAGTTTTTAGCAAATTAGGTTCTTTTAGGGTTTGATTAGATTAAGGTATTCCAGGTCCTTCTAGAAATTTAATATATTTTAGGTTAAAATATTAAGTAGTTTTAGCATTTTAGGGTTTTAGAGATTTTAAACACTATTTAGGAATTATTTTAGTAATTTGCTTCTTTTAAGTTCTTAGGAATATTCTAGAGTTTTATTGATTTTAGTTTATTTTTAGATTTAATATTTGGCCAAATAACCTTGAACCGGGGGAGAGTGGGTGCCTAACACTTTTCCACTCTCCCAAATAAATCTCCTTACTTGAAAATCTGGTCAGACCACCTGAAATTCTACAATTTTGGTCCACATTTGCCATAAAATGATAAAGCCATGGGTCATCCACACCCCGACCCTATGGATGGTGGCGACTTCAATAAGCCGATCAACCTAGGGTCCACCTGGCCCAGGGGCGATCACAAACAGCATGTGTTATTGAGCATATTTTTTGAATTTTATTGGTTAGTATGTTGATTAATCTAAATTGTACATTTCAACATTTCCATGTTTCCCTTTTGTCTTGATCTATTAGCATATTTTTAGATTTTTTTTTCTAAATTGGCCAAAAATTTTTGAACCAGGTAAAGGGTTGAACCGAGAGAGAGTTGGTGCGTAACACCTTCGCACTCTCTCAAATAAACCTCATTACCTGGAAATCTGGTTAGACAACTTTAATTTCATCAATTTTTGTCTATTTTAGCAATAAATTGATAAAACCATGGGTGACCATCCACACCTTGACCCAATGGATGGTGGTGACTCTATTTTCACCCGATCGACCTAGGGTCTACCCGACCCCGCTATTACTCTATAGCAATCTCTCATTCTCTTTTAATGGAGGGCTCTGTTGAAGAAACACCAAAAGCAGTTTCAGAACTCTCGATGTATACTTCCCCCCCTTCTGTACCTACAGCTTCATCAGATGCTACAAGCAAAAGTCCAGCTTAAGAAACACAATCTGTTTCACCCCTTTGATTTTTTCTTTCTATTTTCTGAAATCTGAAATAGGGGTCTCTCTGTTTGGTCAGTGCTCTCAAAAGGGAAGCAAAGAGGAAGCAGAAGGAAGAGGAAAGACGACTCAAGGAGGAGGAGAAAAAGGAAAAAGGTGCTGTCTCCTTCTTTTTTAATGGAAGGCTCTGTTGAAGAAACAACAAAAGCAGTTTCAGAACTCTCGATGGATACTTCCCCCCCTTCTGTACCTACAGCTTCATCAGATGCTCCAAGCAAAAAGTCAGCCTTAGAAACACAATCTGTTTCACCCCTTTGATTTTTTTCTTTCTATTTTCTGATATCTGAAATAGGGGTCTTTCTGTTTTTTATTTTGTGATTTTTGGTCAGTGCTCTCAAAAGGGAAGCAAAGATGAAGCAGAAGGAAGAGGAAAGGCGACTCAAGGAGGAGGAGAAAAAGAAAAAGGTGCTCTCTTTCTTAAACCCCACAAAGTATTTGTATTTCAAGCTTCCTTATTTTCCATTTTCATTTTTTTGTTTTAATTTTTGTTGGGGTTTTAGGGAGTTTGATTTTGCGGGAACTTATTATTCACTCTGTCGAGAGTATACAGGTGAAGGTGTGAGATTGCCAAATGAAAGCTCGTGCTCGTACACATTTTGCTTTATTCAAGTTCTGATTTCTAGGAAAATTTCACCCCTCTATAATAGGAAATTCCAACGGAAAGTTTGGGGAAATCTTTGCTTCTTCATAGTATTTGTCATAAAAACTATGCAAAAAATTGTAAAACTATGAAAATCTAAAGAATATCGCTGTTTCTTGTGAACTTATTTTGAAAAACTGAAAAAATGGTGACAATGCTTACATTGTAAGGTGCAAATAGAAAAGCCTGAGAAATTGATGGATGGGTTGCATAACTTTGATGTGTTTCTAATTGATGATTATAATCTTGATGGACAAGTGTATGTTCATGGTTCAAAATATCGTATGTATCGCCCGATACGGGCGATACGTATCATGTATCGACAATGTCGATACGATACTCTCTTGCTCGAAACGAAACAAAAAAAAGTACAGCGTATCGCGCAATACAATGTCGATACAGTCTTGATACGCTTGATACTATCTCGATACGTTGGATACTGATAAAAAAAGACAATGAAAACTAAATAAGGATAAAAAAAAACGCAGATAGAAACCCTTAAATTACTATCCTAATTTCAAAAAAGAACAAAGAAAAAGAAAATGGAGAGAGAGAGAGAGAGAGAGAGAGAGAGAGAGAGAGAGAGAGAGAGAGAGAGAGAATATTTGTTTGGTTGGGCTAATATTTTTTTTCTTATCCTTCTCCTTATCGTTCTTCTTCTCCTTTCATTTACTATTTTCCTTCTCTGAAGATTGTCGAATAAGAAGGCTTTTTGTTGGAAATATGCATCTATATCTAATAAAAGTTGTTCTTTTTTGTTCTAAGATATTCCTAATAGATTTTGAATTCGTTTGT
>JAUPMG010166114.1:0-10694 GCA_031762675.1 Pachysandra terminalis | reverse complement strand
TCAATGATTTATACTTAGAATTCTGTAATAGGTTTTATTTCACTTTTTAGATTAGATATTATGTATAGGGTTAGGATATGATTTAAGCATGAGAATAGGTATTTTATTTGTTTTTCCACTATGATTTCATTAAATGTTTTGAATGTAATAACTTAGTAGTTTTCTAATTAATTTCAGTAAGATTAATTTCTTTTAAAGTTTTACTTAATTATATGGTTTGGCTCTATGTTGACTGCCACTCCCAATTCTGGTTGGAGTGAGAGTCACATTTCGAACCAAAGGGGTTCCACGTGAATTACCTTAAGTTTGGGTCGTGACATTAGATTTAGTGTCGACGCACTTTATTCGAATGCCGAACAGCATGCATATTGCATTTCATATTGATTGTGCTTGACATCACATGTGGTGATGCTATATTTGTTGCATGAGCATGCATTGTATACATTAATAATTGAACCAACATATCATATTTGCATTGCATAGCACATCATTATTCGCATTGCATATTATCATATATACTAATCCTAACATATTTTTTTTCTGTAAGTGTTGATTTTCTTAGATATTGTAGTAGGATTTATTGGTTGCTTCATTTTAATTTGATTTTAATCTTAGTTTCACATTTGAGTAGTTAGTAGGAAGTTGATTGATACATGAGACTAGGATTAGTTAGTTTATTTTCATTTCGCAGTTATGTTCTTTCAGCATTTTTGATATATATTAAAAGGTAAGATTTTTATAATGAATCTTATTTATTTCAGTGTGTTTGGTTATGCTATGACTTACCACTCCCATTTGGAGTGGGGCGAGAGTTATAATTTCGAATCTTTAGGGTCTCAATCGAGAAATCTAGGTTTGGGATGTGACAAAGTTGGTATTAGAGCGTAAATTTTATGTTTTCAATCAATTTTAAAAAAAATTAGTGTGATTGTGTGTTGATTGTTTTCTTTCTTTTTCTTACGTGTTTGTTACATTACACGTAAGGCGGATTTTCTTCTTTCTTCTTTACATGACTTACTTGTCATTCCACTTTCAGAATGGCTGGTGGAAGGAGAGGTAACATGGGTACAAGTTCATCAGGAGTGGATAATGATGAAAATCAAAATCCTCAACTGAATGGAGTTTACCATGCGTTAGGAGAAATGACTTTCTATGATGAGAAAAGCACAAGCTCAAGCACAATCGATTCCATAACAGACTGTAGTACAACAAAAGAGGAAGCTTAGACCTACTGTTTTCAAAGGAACGATTGATCAAATGGAAGCTTAAGCTTGATGTAAGAGCCCAAAAATTATAAATAGAAAATTATTTTAATAATAAGGGCATGATAGTAACTTAATAGGATTCTAATATGGACTATATTGTTAAACAATCTTATGCTTATTATATATTTGATATTTAATTAAGTTATTGTATGAAGAATTTGTATGATCACACATTATAGCATAATCAATTGTTTGAGGCTTAATTAATTAGCATTGGTCTTAATTAATTAGTCTTGGGCTTAATTTAAAGGAATTGGACCTATTTAATTGAATTGGGCTTAAGTAATTAATTATGGGCTTTAATTAAATTATTTAATTAGATTAATGAGCTTAAGTAGATTCCTTAAGGCCCAAAATATTAAAATAGACTTAAAATACATTTAAAAATCATATGAAATTAGTTATTTCTAGAAAACATGAGTTATATTTGAATTAAGAGTCTCTAATAGCCTAAAATAGAAGTATACTAGTTATACTTGGACTATAGGTTGTTTATAACACTTAATATTATAAATATAAGCCTTTTGGGTCAATTTAAACCTATGAAAAACATAAGAAATGTGAGAATTCTTTGGAAGAAGAGATCTAGGATCTCTAAACCCTAGAAGCCTAGAAGATCAAGTAAAGAAGAAGAACCAACTAGATAATCCTGCAGTAAATGTGAGTTTTCCTTTCAATTTCTTGTGTATTTAAACCTAAGCATGTGTTATAACATGAAGGAATTGTCGTGTGAGATTTTGTAATCCTTCCTCGTGTTCTTATATGAAAAACCCAAAAATAAAGATCTAATAACTATAGAGCAACCATCACAATATGTTAAGAAACCTATAGAAGAACAAAACTGGGATTTTGATCAAGATTGAGATATTGATCACAATATGTTAGTATATCCATTAGATATGATACAGTTACATGTTTTAATCACTTATATGCATGTTAGGAATATTGTGTTTCAAATTTGAAGTAATTCTGATGTGTATATCAAAATTTATGGACAAAATACCCATCATATATTAAATTTTTAAACCCAGAAAACCAACTTCGGTTAACCAAAATCTGTACCCAAAAACCCTGCTCTCTGGTTGGTTAACCGAAGCACTTTGGCTAACCGACAACCCAACTGAAGCCCATTGACATAATACCCATCATATGTTAAATTTCGAAACCCAGAAAACCAACTTCGATTAACCAAAAATCTAACCGAAATCTGTACCCAAAAACCCTGCTCTCTGGTTGGTTAACCGAAGCACTTTGGCTAACCGACAACCCAACCGAAGCCCATTGACATAGTGTTTTTAGACCATATTGAACCTAATTAGACCTTAATTGACCTCTACCTTGAATTTTACAAAATTTGGCACACTTTCCTAAATTTTGGCTAACCGAACACCCAATTGAATACCTAACCAAACCCTAGTTTGACCAATTTTACCATATGAACACCTGTACAATGTGAAGTTATATATGTAGGAAGAGTTTCCAGGTATTTAGAATTGAATTACATGATTTTATGTACCTATACCCAATTATTAGACTTATTGAAGCCATGACCATAGTATGAAATACCAATACTAAAAGGGATTAGTGTGTTAAACTCATTATAACATGAATTGGTATGATATAAGAATGCTTATATGATATTGTGATGAATATGTATGCTTTTGATGA
Source organism: Pachysandra terminalis (assembly GCA_031762675.1). NCBI lineage: Eukaryota > Viridiplantae > Streptophyta > Magnoliopsida > Buxales > Buxaceae > Pachysandra > Pachysandra terminalis. Next base: position 7,761 of record JAUPMG010166114.1, on the reverse strand, counting down.
ATGCTTGCCTTGTATGTGCATATAATAGCCCAAATTGTGTGTTGTATGTGAATGTTGTTATTGAGATAAACACCATATAATAACTTGTGTTTGCATACTCTTCGATATATAAATGGGATGAATCTTCACTATATGTATTATATCTATTTATAACTAGTTCTTAATATATGATTGTTATATATCTATATGTATTCATAGGTACATTATGATAGTTTAAATCATGAGAATGTATCTCATGTGTTTGCTTGATGAATATGATGTGTGTGAGCATGATATACTATGTTGTATGAATTGCATTTAGTAATAGGGAATTAATCTACATGTAGGCATTGGACTTTGATTAAGTCCAATGAGTTTGACTTGGCACTTGGATTCTGATGAGGAATTGCCAGACATGATTTCTAGTTTGAAGTGATGGTGGAATCTATTACAGACTATCGTTGTGCATGGGCACTTAAATAAGCTCCGATTGTGGTAACACTAGAACTTCTCTTGGATTGTGAGTGTGAGGATACCTTGTTCATGATGGGATTGTTAATTTGTTTTTGCCCAAGGTGAGAGAGAGCCTGGTATAGGTATTCCTAAAGAGACTTGTGGTACTATGATAGGTGAGGAAGTTTGTTCCCAATAGGCTGAATCATATGAGTGAATTCTGTTGGTAGGTCAGGTTGTGTTATGTTCCACTGGAGTTAATCGAGGAGATTCCCTGGGATGAGTCTCCTAAATAAAAAATAAGGCGTGGGGATTGTTCCCACTAGGTCGAATGAAGCCCTAGAAACTATAGTGCACACATAGAATAAACTCTTATTTATGACCCTGTATAGGGGGATGATTCATGACGACATCTCGAATAGTCTGGGGTTGGATTTAGTGTGGACATACATTATTCAAATGCTAAACAACATGCATTGCATTTCATATTGTTGTGCATGTTATTGTGTGATTGTCTTGTTTATGATGTACATTGACTTGCATGTTATCATATATAGTTAGGCATATTAGTATAGTTGACCAAGTTGTGTGGACTTGTAGTCATGGGACAAAAACCAAGTGAGATGGGAAAGAACTGCATTATGTGGCGCGTGTGTGTGTGTGTGTATTGCTCATATCTATGAGATATTATCCAGTTTTTCTTCAGTTATTATATGATATTATTTATTTTCTCATAACATGTGTTTTTGAGTAAATACCTTGATTTGATAGGCTTACTCATCCAAGCTTTGAGCTTATGTTGTTGTTATTAATATTTTCAGTTATTGGATGAATTGATATCGAAGAGAGCAGCTATATGGGAAACAAGGGATTAGAAGTCATATGTTAGAAGTTGTAGATTAGATTTAGTTGATTTATGAACAGATTGTATTATTTTTTAATATTTATTAGAATTAATCTTATTGCTTTCACTTATGTTCTTTATTGCTTATTCACTTCTTTTGTGTTGGGGTGAGAGTTAGAATTCCATCCTTTTGAGTATCCCAAGGATCTCTTTAGGTTTGGATGTGACACTTAGATTGACTCTTTGGAACATATTTTTGAGGTTATGAAAGAAGAGGAACGGGAGATGGTTCGACTAGTTGTGTTTATGCTAGAAGGTGGTGGAAATCAACTTTGGAGATCGCACAAGTTCTGAACTACAAAGATTTTACGGTACAATTTTACTTGGAATATTTTCCTAAGAATGTTAAAAGGAGTTAGAATTCATGAAGTTAGAACAATAATCTATGTCTGTAACAGAGTATGAGGCACAATTCAAGGAGTTATCTCAATTTTCCCCATGTGTTGTAGATGGGGAAGAGAAGAAGGCATTTAGGTTTGAGAGTGGACTAAGGCGTAGCATTAAGAGTTGGTTGGTAGTGCGAGATTTTATTACTTATCATGAAGTAGTTGATTGTGCTCGTAAAGTGGAGAAAGACATGCAAGAGTTCTAGAATATTAAAGATCTAAGAATGGGTAGGAACAATAATTGAACTGAAAACTTCAAAAACTACCAAGGGCAATCAAATCATCAAAAAAAGGCAAAGGACGCAAGGACCAATGAATAATCAGAATGTTGGAATTCAAGGTATGAAGTGTTTTAATTGCGGAAGGTTAGGACATCAACGAAGGGATTATCGTTTACCAAGGAAACCATAGCAAAATTCCTTCCAAGGACAGCAGCAACAGTTCATGCCTAAACCACATTACCAATAGAATAAAACATCTGTAGCGTAGCAGCAACAACAAAAAGGGAATAATAACAAAGTACCACAGAAACAACAACAAGGGAAGATCTACGCTATGGAACAACAGCAAGGCAAAGTAATGGAAGGTACTGTTCGAATCTCTCTTATTTCAACAAGAGTTTTGTTTGACACAGAAGCATCTCATTCTTTTATAGCACATTCATTAGTAGCTTGTTTGTGTTTACCTTTGGAAGAGTTGGAGAAGGGTTTAGTAGTTGTGAATCCGGTTGGAGGTTCAACATATCTAGGGAAGGGTTGTTTTCATGCCTAATCATATTAGGAACGTCTACATTATCTATAGACCTGATAGTTCTTAACATGAAGAATTTTGATGTTATTATGGGTATGGATTGGCTAACTGCATATCGTGTGCAAATAGACCATCATAACAGAATCGTATCTTTCATTTTCCCAGAAGGTAATATAGTGAAGGTGAGAGGATCAAAATCTAAATTGTTGAATCAACTGGCAGTTTTGGATTTGTTGTCAATAAAGGAGAAGGTTGGATGGGATTTGATTCTAGTTGTATGTCAATTTGGAAGCTTATTCCAAGATATAGCACGATGACCTCCTAAAAGAGAGATCGAATTCCATATTGACTTAACATCAGGTGTGAATCCTATTGCTTTACCTACGTATCACATCACACTTACTGAGTTAAAGAAATTACAAGTTCTGTTGGATGAGTTACTTGCACTAAATTTCATTAGATTAAGTTCGTTACCATGCGGAGCACCAGTTCTATTTGTTAAGAAGAAGCACGGATCATTGAGATTGTGTATCGACTACTGAAGATTGAACCAAGTAACCGTGAAGAACAAATATCAATTGTCAAGAATTGAAGACTTGTTCGATCAACTGAACGGAGAAAGAAATTTCTCGAAGATAGATCTCAGATCAGCATATCATCAATTGCAGATCAAGGAGGAAGACTTCCAAATACAGCTTTCAGAACGAGGTATGGACACTTTGACTTTGTAGTGATTACATTTGGTTTGACTAATGCACCAACATCTTTCATGGATATGATGTAGAGTATTTTCAGACCTTATTTGGATACATTTCTGGTAATATTTGTGGATCATATATTGGTTTACTCTAAGACCAAGGAAGAGCATGAAGATCATCTCAGAATTACCTTACAGACTTTAGTAGACAATCAATTGTATGTTAAATTTTCTAAGTGTGATTTCTAGAGAGAGGAAGTGAAATTCTTAGAATATGTAGTGTTTAAGGATGGATTTTCAGTAGATTCGGAGAAAGTAGAAGCGGTACTAAATTGGGAACAACCCAAGAGTGTATCGAAAGTTCGTAGTTTTCTTGGATTAGTGGGTTACTATAGACGATTCATTGAAGGATTTTCTCTTATAGCAGTACTGTTGACTAAGTTAACGATGAAGGACGTTAAATTTGTTTGAAGTGAAGAGTTTGAGGATGATTTTACAGAACTTAAGGAAAGGTTGACAATGGCTCCGGTGTTAACTATTCCTATAAGTGGTGTTAAATTTATGATCTATGCGGATGCATCTTTATCGGGATTAGGATGTGTTATGATGCAAAAAGGGAAGGTAGTAGCATATGCTTCAAGACAACTCAAAATTCATGAGAGGCATTATCCCACTTACGATTTAGAGTTGGTTGCAGTAGTTTTTGCTCTTAAGATATGGAGACATCACTTGTATGAAGAGACTTTCGAGGTATTTTCTAATCATAAGAGTTTGAAGTACTCGTTTTCTCAAAAAGGAATTGAATATGAGGCAGAGGAGATGGATGTAATTGGTTAATGATTATAACTTTTTATTGCAATATCATCCTGGGAAGGAAAACATAGTGGCAGATTCCTTAAGTAGGAAGCCTAGAATCATTGTGGCATATATGATGATTCAAGAGTGGTTAATTTATGAGAAACTTGCTGAAGTAGGAATTGAGATTGGTGAAGAGGAGTCAAAAGTGAGAATGTGTGATTTGATCACTAAGCTATCATTGAAGAGTAGAATCATTGAATTGCAAAAGAAGGAAAAATGGTTACAAGAGTTGGCTGAAGATGAAGAGAAACTAGATTGGACAATGGAAGAAGATGGAAGCATAAGATTGAGAGGGAGACTTTGTGTACCGAATGATGAGGACTTGAAGAGAGAAATTATGGAAGAAGCTCATAGATTGAAGTATTCGATTCATCCAGGAGGAACTAAGATGTACAATGATTTGAGAAGATACTATTGGTGGAGAAGGATGAATTTAGACATTACACAATTTGTGGCTAGATGCGTAGTTTGTCAGCAAGTGAAGGCGGAACATCAAAAACATGTGGGAACCTTACAGCCTTTACCGATTGGAGAATGGACATGGGAACACATATCGATGGATTTTATTTATAGATTACCTAAGACTCGGAATAATCATGATATGATTTGGGTGATAGTGGATAGATAACCAAATCAGCTTATTTTCTACTGACGAGGATTGCTATGAACACGAATGAAATAGCAAAGTTGTACGTGAAGGAAATAATCAGATTACATGGAGTGCCTATGACGATTGTTTCGGATCAAAGTTGCAATTTACATCAGATTTTATATGAGTTTACGTAAGGCTTTGGAAAAACAATTGAAAACAAACCGATGGACAAACCAAAAGAGTGAATAAAGTATTGGAAGACTTATTGAGAGCATGCATACTGGAAATTAAAAGGAAGTTGGGAATATTTCTTAGCATTTGTTGAGTTTTCTTACAACAACAGTTATCATGCTAGTATTGGAATGGCACCATTTGAAGCATTGTATGGAAGACCTTGCAAATCAGTGTTGTGTTGGAACGAAGGGAATGGAAGTATTTCCCTAGGATAAAAAATTATTATGGAGACTGCAGAGAAGATCAAGCTTATTAGAGAGAGATTTGTTACAGCTCAAGATTGGCAAAAGAAGTATGCAAATGTGAGAAAAAGAAAAATGGAATTTATGGTTGGAGATTGGGTATTTCTTAAAGTATTACCGATGAAAGGAGTATTTAGATTTGGCAAGAAGGGCAAGTTGGCACCAAAATTTATTGGACCATTTGAAATTTTTGAAAGGATAGGTGAAGTGGCTTATAGATTGCCGCTACCGTCTAGTTTAGACCTTGTGTATGATGTATTCCACATATCTATACTTAGAAAGCTTCATCTAGATCCGACATGTGTGATTGATTGGCAAGAGGTTATGATCAAGGAGAATGCAACTTATGAAGAACATCTAGTAGAGATTTTGGACCAGAAGAAGCAAGTTCTATGCAACAAAGTGATTCCTATGTTGAAGATTTTGTGGAGAAATCACAGAAGATTAGAAGCGACTTGGGAGCTAGACAAGGATATTCGAGAGAAGTATCAACATTTCTAGCGATGTAAGTGAATTTCAAGGACATATTTTCTTTAGGAGGGAAGATTGTAAGAATCCAATTAAATCCAAAGGATTAAAAGTGTAAGAGACTAAGTGTAACACACACAATTATAACTCTCTTAAGTTATAATGCGTGGATAGGATTTTGTAGGAATTACTAATCTAAGGGCTGAAAATTTAGATATGCTAATACTAATTCTAATGATAAGGACTCCTAATCTAACTTAAATTAATCAAAGTCTATATAAAGGCATGATCTAATCATATGAGTGTATTAGTTTCGAAAGTGTGAGAGGGAAGAAAAGTGCAGCAGCAGTACAATACAATTGGAGAGCTTGGAGGAGTCAAAAGGTGAAGAATTGCAGAAGATTCAGCTTTTGGAGAAGAAAACAATGGAATTCAACTCAACACTATCGACAATTCAAGGTATTTAGATAAAACTCTGTTTTCGATATGGAATAGATGTCATGTTCCATGAGTATGACATAGCCTAACATATCTAATATTTACTTCTACTATCAAATCACATATGATTGAGTGGATTATTTTGTATTCCAAAAACATGGGTTTTTCTCGGAATTGTATTTCATGATGTTTGATTTATTTAGATATTTGATTCCATGAGTGTATGTGTTGATTAATGGGAAAATTTTGGGTTTTACTTGCTTCGTTATACTCATCAACATATTGAGCACATAACCGAAGTTTTCTAGGTTGCTTCGGTTAGCATTTCGGCTAACAGAAGACCTAACTGAAGTTTTCTGGGTTTTTGTTGGTCTCGGGTTGGTTCGCCAAAGGGTGTTCGGCTAACTGAGAACCCAGTCGAAGCTCTGAGACATTTTTTTATGTTTTATGGTTTAGCAACCGAGCAGTTTCAGCAAGGGTTTCGGTTAGGAGGTCGGCAAACCGATAATTGCAAGAGTGGTCCAATAAATTTTACAAACAATTGTATTATGTATGGATTAGAAGGGTTATGAAGTTGGAATTTGAAATTGATAAGTATTTGGCATAATTTGTTCATTGAGGGAACTATGCCTCTGTTTGCTTAACATGTGTGATTTTGATTCCAATTCATTTGAGGCATGTTTTACTGGTAAATTACTTGTTATATTACACTTGCTCATACACTATATTGTTTGTATAGTTAATTGCACCTGACACTTTTGCATTGCATATGCCTTGTCCCATTGAGACTTTGTCTAAGTCTAATGCATTGACTTGATCCCATACTTCCATTGTTTGGGAATTTAAGAACATAACCAAGAGGTATTGTAATGAGGAATTACAATATAAGTGAGGAAGTCTCAGATGGATTATGTTTAGGGCTGTAAACGAGCTGAGCCTAGCCAAGATGGACAAAGCTTGACTTGGGCTTGTAAAATTTGGACAAGGCTCAGGCGCGGCTCAAGCTTAATAAAATATTTTGGGCTCAGGCTCAACTCGCATAAGATGGGCTCGAGTCGGCTCATGGAAGCTCGACTTGTGAAAGGCTAAAAAAAACTCAAAACCCCCTTTTTCCAGGCAATACACACATCGATGTATTTTTTTCCCCATGCACACATCGTTGTAATTTTTCTACGCAATGCCCAAAATCCCTTTTTTCCTGGCCATCTCTACAGGCAATAATTTTTCTAGGCTCCAAAACCCCTTTTTTCCAGGTGAGATGCCGAGACCAAGAGAGAGAGAAAGAGAGAGAGAGAGAGATTTGAAAGAAAAAAAATTTCTAAAGATAAAGGGTCGTATTCGTACTTGAAATCTGAAGACTAAAGAAGCCTCTACACCAAAACTTTGATTGGAACTTGAAAGTTGGAAGTCGGATAGTCACTTGTCGCCGAGAAGAAGATGATGGAAGAAGAAGGGACTCAAGATCAAGAGACGGTAGTATAAAAGAATAAAAGATGATTTAGTTGAGTTTGAAAAGTAGTTAGGGTTTTTTTAGTTTTAACTTAACTCTTAACTATTTGCTAAGTCTTAACTTAATAAATAACTAAGTATTTGACCTAAACACAAGTCATTAATGTCACAACCCAAACCTAAAGGAAATTCACGTGGGAATCCCTTAGATTCAAACCGCCCACCCCATATCCTTATGGGAGTGGAAAGTAATAAGAGCCAAACTATATGAATTAATGAAACTTAAAGGAATATACTTTACTGAAATTAAT